>JAGKQL010000063.1:39531389-39591875 GCA_018398635.1 Cyprinodon brontotheroides
TAGAAATAACAGTTCTCAGATAAGATCGGAGGTGTATCTATAACTACGCAACCATTTTCATAAAATAAATTCATGGGGTTCATAACTGCGCAAATATGATAAAACAATTCATTAACTTTATTTTAATCAGAAACAAAAATAAAAATAGCACAGTATCACACCAAGATCCCCAATAAACCTTGCTTTTCAAGGTTGACTGCAGGCCCACTGGCGTCACCCCTCAGCACGGTAGAGGTCCCAAGCGCCACCTGGTGGTTTGTCCTGGTACATTGCAGTTGCTTTTGAAATAAAAAATTGGCCTCAGGAAATACAACGCGATTCTTGCATTGGGAATCACACAGGAATCACGCAGGAAACAAGATCCATCTCCAACCAGTCCCCACTGTAGCGGTCTTTCACAACCTTAAAAAGCACAATCTTTTTTCAGTATAAAGACTCTCTCTGCATCATCGTCTGCCATGGTTTCCTGTTATTCTTCGCCTTTAAAACGCCAGAGTAGTGACCTTTATTCGGGTGTTAATGGCGTTCAGGTCGGTTGGAATGCGACCTGGCTTTGGAAAAGATCAGATTCGATATCGGATTCGTATTGAGTGGGAAAAAATGCATTATCTGAGGTTGTTCAGACATCTATGAAAAGATCAGATCCAGGTAGCATATACGTATGGGCAGAAAAATCGGATTTGATTTACTTCAGGCTGCTGTGGTAGATAGCAACCTCTTGGCGCTGGCCTTCTTTTCGCGGCATCAGGATGAGAAGCCGTTCAGCTTAGCCCCTTGTCTTCCTGTTTCCAGCTAATGAGCCAGACGCTGCAGCAGGTGTGCTTTGCTTCAGTTCATCTTCACCAGGAAAGATGCAGCACGAGCGGAAACCGCCAACTGCGAAAGGCGATGCAGCAACTGGGCGGGGCGCGAAGTCAAGGTAGGGAGACTTAAATCAGCCACTTTGGGTCGCTCTTCCTACGTCCACTGATTGCTCCGTCTGCCTCCAGGTGACAATCAGGACCTACGGGAAGCTCAAACCTGCAGCGGCATCAAACTCCATTTTCCAGCCTAACAAGATCAAGACGGAGCAGCTAAAGTCTCCGATCCAGAAGAACCCCACGCTGTTCAAAGCTCCTAAATCTCCGACCAGGAGAGTTCCGGGCCGCAGGAACCACTGCAGGTGAGGCGTTTGTCCTGAAGGTGGCAGCAGAGGACAGTTAGGGCTCCAAAGTGGTCAGGAAAAGTCTAGGAAGTTCAGGAATTCTCCTGATTTAAAAAATCTTTCTAAAGAAAAGAAAGGAATGCGGTACATTTATTTACTGAAGCCGGTCGCTCTTTACTGTGGAACTAAACCTGATCCAAGAGATCTAATGCTAACATTATTAGCCATAAATAGGAAGAAAACAGTACTGTTTTTACAATTCAATTTAATGTTTATTTCTACAGCGCCAATTCACATCTCAAGGCACTTTACAATTCAACCAGATCATCCAGTCAACAGACATCTCTGTTGACTGAATGCTATGTTTTTTATATTTTTAGGGCTAAAATAAATGCAAAATTATTGAAATTGACATGAGCAAATGTAGTAAACAGTTGAATGCTAAAACATGCCTTTAGCTGACTAAAGGCATTCAATAAGATCCATAAACGTTAGATTATTTGATTCACCGATAGTTGTAATGGTGACTTTAGTGGCTGTAAATGGAGAAGATGAGCTGGAACCCAGCTCCTCTGAGAATACAGCACACAGCTCAAGGTTATGGAGAAAAAACAAAAACCATTAAACCCAGTTACATTTATACGACGGAGTATCAGGGCCAGGGTAGAAATTTTTTTTTTCATTACATTAAATTACGAAAAAAAATCTTTAACATTACGAGAATAAAGTTGCAACGTGAATATTCATAAAATGACAAGAATGAAGTCGTAACATTATGAGAATAAAGTCGTAAAATTACGAGAATAAAGTTGCAACAAGAATATTCATAAAATGACAAGAATAAAGTCGTAAAATTACCACAATTAGGTCGTAAAATTACGAGAATAAAGTTGTAACGAGTATATTCATAAAATGACTAGAATAAAGTCGTAAAATTACGAGAATAAAGTCATAAAATGACGAGAATAAAGTGGTAAATTACAAGAATAAAAGCATATTAAAATTATGAGAATAAAGTTGAGTAAAATTACGAGAATAAAGTAAAATTATGAGAATATTCATAAAATTGACAAGAATAAAAGTACAGGTAAAATTAGTGAGAAGTTAAAGTCGTAAAATTACGAGAATAAAAGTAAATGCACAACGAGAATATTCATAAAATGAACATGAGAATCAGCAAAGTTGTGAGGCAAAATTACGAGAATAAAGCTAAGTGCGTAAAATTACGAGAATAATAAAATGCAACGAGGTAAAGTAAAAAACTAAAAATTTAGAATAAAATTAAGTAAAATTGCGAGAATAAAGATTAAGTAAAATTACGATAATAAAGTAGTAACGATTACAAGAATAAAATCGTAGTGGTAAAATTACTGAGGTAAGTAAAGTTGTAAAATTAATAAAATAAAGTTAAAAGAATTAATTCATAAAATGACAAGAATAAAGAACCGTCATTAATTACGAAGAATAAAGTTTGACGAAGATATAGTTACATAAAATGACATAGAGAATAAAAGTACTGCAGTTTTTTAGAATAAAATTAAGTAAGAATGATACGAGAATAAAGTTGCTAGCAAGAATATTCATAAAATGACAAGAATAAGGATTGTAAAATTACGAGGAATAAAAGTAAGTAAACATTACGAGACTAAAGTTGCAACGAGAATATTCTCATAAAATGATGACAAGAATAAAAGTAGGTAAAATTACGAGAATAAAGAAGTACCTGCAACATTACGAAACTAAACATGTTTCGAGAAGCTTCCTTAAAAGATAACAAGACATATCTCACGCCCGGCTAAACCAATCAGCTACCAGCAGTCATACTGCATGTACTCCTGCCCAATTGTAAATTCAAGATTTGGTTTACAGCGAAATGTGTGAGGGCCTTTCTGGACTCACATAACGAGAAGGGCTCAGTATTCATAGAGACACAGTGGCTAGACTTTAAATGAGACCCGTGTTCCGGTTCGGTACCAGTCAGCTGGTTAAAAAAAAAAGGATGTTTTGTTTTCCTAGGACTTTAGGAAATATCAGTTGATCTGGTTTTAAACACTGACCGACCCGTGAGTTTGGATTGGTAATCCACAAAATCATCATCAGACTGAATCAGAACCGGTTCCACCTTTGCTCTGTTTTTTTTTTTTTTTGTTCACTGTGAAACTTCCTGATAAAATCTAAAACTTTGTGAGTAAAAAAAAAAGCTGAAATGAAAATGTAGGAACCCTTAGGGTCTGAACTCCAGGACGTTCCTCAGTCCACCTGTCTCCTGCAGGCTGTCCTCAGAGGACCGGTTGCTGTGCTTGGAGTGCAGAACCGATGCGTCGGACCTGACTGCTCACTACCCGACCTACGTCCACTGCCTGCTATGTCCCTACAGCAGCTGCTGCTCCCGGGCCTACGCCACCCACATGATCAGGTACGCCTCACAGAACACTACATCACATTACTACAGAATACTATATAGAATACTTCTCCAAATGCTGGTCATAGTATTATAATGGTACTTAGTTTTAGAGGATAGTACACAACGTATGACAGAGAACCACTGGTTCTGACTGGTTCTGATGTCTTACAGCCACCATGTTCGCGGCTCCAAGGATAAGGTGCTCCCCGTGCAGAAGGCCCCTCCCCCCTGGTGAGAATCAGTCTGAACAATCAGCGATCTCCTCCTCGCTTCCCGACGTGTCGCTTTAACCTGATGCTTCTCCTCCTGCAGCGCCTTCCAGCTGCGCTGTGCAGAATGCGACTTCCATCCTCGCTCCGCTGATCAGATGGCCGAACATTTGCTGAGGAACCCGGAGCACGATGGCGCCATCTGCTGCTCCCGCAGTAAGCCTGCACACTGCACACAGACCTACAGCTGATCACCTGCAGAGTCCAGCTGCTGCAGCTGGATAAAAAAAAGTCCCGAACCGTTACCTTCTCAATCCTTTGGCGATTCCTCTATCAGCGTTTAGTTTTTTTCCCTCCATCCGGTCATACCTGGCATTGTAGTTTGCGGCTGTGGCTGGACTACAAACCCATAATGCAGTGCTACACAGAGGGGTCATTGCTGCTGCTCATGTTAACCAGCTGAGATTCTGCAGCTCGGCCGTCTTAAAGCCTAGACGCCGTTGGAGGCGTGTAATTCCTGAGTTATGAAGTTTAGATCAGATTGTTGAAGCTGGAAAGCTTCCCGTCACGTCCCCCTCCCCAAACCGCAGCGTTTCCTGACGGCGTCCAGCTGTGACCAGTCAACCCATCTGACCCGGGGTCAGACTGCAGCCTGCTGGACGCCATGGTGACAGGGAGACGGAGGAGCAGTAAACAAACTGATGCTTTGGAAGCTAGCGTCATGCGGTTCGATCCAGTTCCGACCGGAAGACGTCCTCAGCCTGTTGGAACATCTGCAGGGAGGTTTTCTTTCACTCAGGACCTCATTCCAAGTGGAACTACATGGTTCTGGTTCTGTTGAAAACAGCCTGGATTAAAACATCTGGGGTACTTTTTTTAGGAACCAGAGTAGAAAAGGAAGATTTAAGTGCAGCTTGAAATCTGAAGCATTGTGGGAGTTTCCTGTTTTTATTGGAAGAGAGAAACATGTCAGAACGTTTATCAGAACAAATCTAAAACACAGAATCTGATACAAAACATCTGCACAGAGCAACCAGCGGTTATCTGGCTAATATGAGAGAAAGCCTGAGGAAAAGCACATCTGTTTTTAGCGTTTTTGGTCCTGGCCACATTTCTACAGTAGAACCTGCAATGCTGTGAACGTTGTAAGATGGCCCAGATGTCCAGGACCAGGTCCAGTTTTACCATAGTAGACATAAAGGCAGAAGCAGTTTCCAGCTGTGGAGACTTAGATTTAAAGTTGCAGGAAAGTCATATTTAAATTTCAAATCATTCTGACTTAAACATATGTATATAAATGTACACTTTAGCAGACCATATTGTCCCAAAAAATAGAAAATTTCTATTTATGAAAAAATCCTGTCTTAAAATCTGTTTTTTTTCACCATTATCTTATGCAGGCCAGTTAGTTCTACATCAGCCTGAACACCTAAATTCGGCCAATTATTTATCAATGGTGTAGCGACTATCAACCACCTTTCAATCGCTTCAGGGTGCGCGGAATCTTGTACCCCATTTACACTACTTTTTGAAAAACCATGTCGAGAGACCGGTCCGAACTCAGTAACTGAGATAACTTATCATGTGTAAATGGAAGAAGCAAACTGAACTGAACCAAGCTAGACACAACCGGAACCGAGCTAACTGCAGACCAGTTCCAGGGTGGGCTCGGCTCCGGTTTTCCCACAACTTGGCTCAGTTCTCTGATGTAGGCGCATGAGCATGAAGCGAAGCGCGTCATCTCCGTCTGGCTGCACATCCTGATCCACACTCCATTCCAGTAGTTGGCGGTAATGCCTGACCCTCTGCAATAACTGCAGTACAACAATAATAATCAAGCAAAACTTTCTAGCAGATGTGACGGGCGCCGCAATTTTGATTTGCTTGATTCCTCCTTCTTCGTCTTCTTCTTCTTTGTGTTTTATGGCGGGTAGCAAACAACTTTTGGTGCATATTACGCCACCAACTGCTTGATTTCCTCCTTCAATACTGGCAGTATCGGCCAGATGGAGTCACTGGGAGGCGGGGAGTGAGGAACCAAGACATGGCGTGATGTGTAAAGGGTCGTCAGAACCGAGCTCGGCCTGGTTAACTGATCCGAGCTTGGACCGGTCTTGGCATGGATCGGTGTTTCAAAGGTACTGTAAATGGGGTATTTGTATTAACGCGAATTATGTCCAGACCCGGAGATAAGTTATGGGCTTTCCCATTTATTGAATTCAGTTTCTACATGAACAAACTATCTGAGTGGTGGTCTTGTACATCAGTTGAGATGGACAGGTAGCTATGGAGAGTGGGGATATGACACAGGCTATTGTGTGCCAAAGAAAGCAGTAAAAACCGTATGACTTCCCGTCACCCAAACCCTCTCTGCCCTTTCACCTTTATAGCTTTCCCCTCCACACCACCAGTAGTGGCAGAGCAAAACATGGGTCAGTGTGTCAACCTAAACAAAACATCACCACCCAAACCAAAGAAACCAGAATCAAACCATATCTTAAACACCAACAACTATAAATGGCTTTTTCGGTCATAGCCTTCTACACCAAACCAAGCTTCTGCCGCCCTTGAGGCAGACGCTTCGATCGGCCCACAGATTAATCGGTCGGGCTCTATCAAGGGATTAAGGTGACACTAAATGAAGCTTCTCTCTTCTTCTCCTCAGATTATGTTGAGCCGGACATCCAGTTGTGCCTCAGTGCACAGCAGAGAGCTTCAGAGGAACCGAACCAGGACTTGCCAGAACCATTCTGGAAGCTGGCAGACAGTTGGAAACCTGCAGATGAGAGCTACAGGACCCCTATCCTGCCCTTCACTCACCCCTGTGGACCGAACCAGTACCTGTCTAAGAACTGTGATGCCATCGACTTCTTCAACCTGCTCTTCCCATTTGAGCTCATCGAGCTAATAACCAAGGAGACCAACGCCTACGCCAGGGCCTGCCGTGTCTTAGGCTTCTCCCCACCAGACTGGGAGCCTGTCACCACCCACGAGATCAAAGGATTCATTGGTCTTGTGATTTTGATTGGGATCCATAACCTGCCTGACCTGTCCCACTACTGGTCCTTCAATCACTTCGACAACAGCTACACCTTCTACCGGGCCATGAGCATCAAACGCTTCCAGCAGATCGCCGCCCACATCCGGATGGGGAGCTTCATCAAGGAGGTCCAGGGATCTGGCCCCTCCAGCGACCCGCTGCATGTCTTCAGGCCCATGCTGAGCATCTTAAGCGGCGCCATGTGGGACGCCTACAAGCCGAACTGCTGCCTGGCCATAGACCGTGCTCTGCTGCCCAGTCTGGAGGAGGAGGAAAGCTCCAGCACCCAGGGGAACCCAAAAAGCCAGCCTCAGGTGTGGTTGCTCTGTGATTCCAAGTCAGGCTACTGTCACCGCTTCCTGATCCAGATCGGGGAGAAGTCAGGCCAGGACCTGGGCTTCAGTGTAGTACCGGAGCTGGCTAAGGACTTGAACGACAAGCATCACCAGCTCTTTCTGGCCAACTCCCTCATATCCATCCCACTCATGCAGAAGCTGCTGGATCAGAACATCTATGTCTGCAGCTCATTTCCTCCACCAAACCCGATCCTGCCCAGAGAGCTGTGGAAGGACGGTGAGCTGGAGAAACCCGGAGACTTCCTGCAGAGGCGGTGTGGCCCTTTTCTAGCTACCCGCTGGAGGGACACCAAAGAAATGGGCTGCCTTTCAACAAATGCAGCGGCAGGTCAGGCAGATGCCGTTTGGAGGAGATCCCCCACCAAGGCGGGGGCGCTGGTCACCATCGACCGCCCCATGGCCTTCCGCCTCTTGCAGGAAAACATGCGAGGGGTTGATATTTGCAAGCAGCTGCTGGCGTGCAACCCGCTGGGAGGGATCCCCCAGGACCGCCACTGGCGCAACCTGTTCTGGTTTCTTGTCAACCTGAGCATCGTCAACGCCTTCATCGTGCTGCGCGAGACACGCAAAGAAAACCCGCCAGCCTGGGTGCAGGACGGCCTGTTCAGCCAGGTCAACTTCCGCAAGCGCTTGGGCAACCAGCTTGCCAAGTGCGCCCAGAAGTACTTTGAGACCCTGGAGATGTCCAGCCCCCAAGGAGGGAAGAGCGATGGTCCACAGGAACCAGTCAAACAGCGTCACAGAATGGTAAAGATCAGCAGCATCTCCAAGAGGTGCAAGAACTGCAACATGAAGAACCTTCGCCATGAGAGCGTATACGGCTGCGTCATCTGCAAAGCCAACCTTTGCAAACAACCCAGCTGCTTTTGGGAGTTCCACGGCCTGTCGCCTCTCAACAAAGGTGAGTCTGGTGCCAGGTACTCGATCTGAAGGCCTTTTGTTTGGAACTGGTGGTAATAAACATCTGGTTTGTGTTCCTGCAGGATCAACAAAGCTTGGATTCCTCAAGGACAGGGTCAGGTAAGACTTGCCAAGTACTGGACTCTTCCTGCATTCATGTTGTGTGTTAAAATTTTATCGTTTTCATTAATCATTTAATATTCATCTCGCCACAGCGGAGTGATCGACGTTGACGAGGTCAAAGATAATGTAGATGAGACCATGGGCCCGGTTGAGGACCTGGACTTCTCTGATGATGAGAAACTGGACGATTCTGAGGACGACGTAGAGGCAGGAACACAAAGAAAGGACCTGTCAAGTGAAGGTCCATGGTCTCAGCCGCCACCAGAGATGAACAGACAAATTCAGCCAGAAGCGCCATTATCGGGGCCTGTGAAGCAAGATGATTCCCTGTCGGTCCGTCAGCTCAGGATCATCCTGTTTGCGCTCTGTGAAGGTCTGCGGCAGGCATCTAGAGTTTTCTCAACCGACCCACAACTCATCCGGTCTTGGCTAAAGGAGGCCAGGAAGCGTTTGAAGCAGGCAGAGCTGGACGAGAAGCTTAATGCTGACGGCGCCGAGCGTATGGTGGCCTGGGCACTGTCCATGCGAGAGCAGCAGCTTCAAATCACTGAGAGCAACCTGTTCAACAAAGCCTCAATCCTTAAGAAGAAGAGGGTGTTCAGTGACTCCTTCCGCATCTCTTATGACTGGGCTGTGAGCTTCATGCTGCGACACCGGCTTGGTGTATGCAGGGTCGGCAGGGCCGCTTCTCTAGCCCGCGTTCCAACGCCTTCCCTGGAGCTCAAGGTCCGGTCTTTCATGGAGTTCACTCAGAAGGTGGTCCGGGTTAACCAGCTGACGGAGCGCTCAGTGGCTGCGATGGACGAACTAAGTCTCTTTGTGGACTTACGGTTAATTCAGGACAAATCCAGATGGTCTGAGGCCCTGCAGCTCTCTGGCTCCACACCTCTGGTGACAGTTTACCTGACGATTCTGGCCGACGGCACCATCCTGCCGGCGCTGGTTCTGCCCAGCAAGCAGATTAAAGAGAAAGTCCTGCCTGACTTTATCCTGCTGGAGGCCGGTCCAAATGGTCTGACCGTAGAGGAGGCCTTGGATCTCTGGAACACCAAAGTTTGGCTGCGACATCTGTCCAATTCAAGTCACCCCAGAAAGTCCCTGCTGGTCCTGGACCGGCACCGGGAACACCTAGGAGACCAGTTTCTGACCTCCCTCAGCACGTCCCAGACTCTCCCGGCAGTGATACCTACAGGCTGCTCCTTCTGTCTGCAGCCTCTAGATGTTTGCCTGAAGCCAGTCCTGCAGCGCTTCCTATTGTCCCGCTGGTTAGACTATACTGCCAGAAATCCTCCAGAACTGGAAGATACACCTTCTCACAAGCTTCAGGAAACCATGACTCAGCTGCTGCTGGACTGGCTGCTTGAAGCCCTAACACGCCTTCAGGAACTACCAGAGCTCTGGAGGACATCTTTTATCCTGACAAGCACCCTGCAGGCGTTATCTGGGGACGAAGCCGGTCAGAACCCGGAGGACAGACAGACAGAACTCCTTAGAATCCTGACTGAGATCCTACTGGGACCTGAAGAAAAAGAGACAGATCTGTTAGAACTTCAGGAGCTGGAGGACAGAGATGACAAGATGGAGGTTGAAGAATCAGGGAAGGAAACAAAGGACGGACAAGAGACTGAGGGTAAAGAGGTAGAAATGATGGAGACGGAGGACAATGGAGAGAAGACAGAGAAGGAAGAGAAGGCAACAAACTGTGAGGACACAAGGGAGGAGGAAAAGACAGCAAATGGGGACAGGGAAGACACGGAAAAGGAGACGGTAAAAGAGAACACTACAGACGATATGGAAGAAGAAGAAAGACCCAAAGACGGTATGGGGACAGAAAATACGGCAGACCAAGAGAACAAAGACACAGAGACTAAAGACAAGGAAGAAAGTCCTACCCCAGAGGAGGACAGTGAGGAGGAGGGAAAGACGAAGGAGGAGGACACGAAGGAGGCGAGCAAAGAAAGACGGGAGACCAGGATTGTGATCGGAGAGGAGGTCGGAGATGAGTGGAAGATCACAATGAAGACCCGGTGTGAAGGTGCCAGAGCCGAGGAAGAGGACAGCTGAGTGGATCCACTTCTACTTGGACATTTGTACCTGCTGTACTGAGGCTAAAGAACTCCACCTTCTGTTCCTACGGTGGACTCAACAGTTCTGAACCACAACCATGGCGGATTACTGGGCTTTCTCTAAAACTGTTGTAACTTGATCTTAATCTAGTGGCCGGCAGAGGAAATACATCTGCCTTCTGGTTGGTTGGACTTTTTATAATGAACTTGTATTTAAAAAAAAAATCATGTCTTTCTATACCTGATGACGTCACAGCCCTGCTTCCATGCCAGCCAATCAGGGTCCAGTTTCTAATGCCACAAAGCCAGGTTTTTTAGCATTGGTCTGCAATGAAAGGTCGATGATGATGATGATAATGTGTTCCTTCCCTGATGTTTACAGTCTAAGATGCTCTTAGACGGGTCCTCACACTGTGGGTCTAAGGGTGGGGGGGTGGTGCGGGGGTCAGTGGGTGAAAGAGTTTTCGTCTGTGTTACAGAGGATAACATGAATCCTCTTCTTTGCCTTTAGCAGGATGAAGAGCGTTCCTACAACAGGAAGTGCTCTCAGTTTTCCTCTTTTGTCATAGTGAATTCTGGAAGCTGATTGGCTGGTTGGTTTAGCTTTACAGGCAGATGGTCCTGATAATGCATAGACATTTGTTTTTTAATTGTAACATGTTTGTGAGTCCTGCTGCTGTGCAGAAACCTTCATATGATGTTCCTTTAGAAATAAAACAAGTGTTTTCAGAAACCTGTCTGAACTATGAGGTCTGTGAACTGAATGTGGTTTCATTATTGTCGCAAGCTAAGAAAAGGTGTAAAGTGAATAAAAAACAAAACAATTTGCAATCTAGCTCTCACACGTCTGAGAGGGGTCAACTGTTCCCTGTCGCGTCCCGATCGGTAGGAGTAGGGGTCTGCCCTCACGCATTCTACTTAGAGGGGAAGTAGAAACAACACTTTGAGTCGAGTTCTTATTGGTTTGGTGTTATCAGTTCGGTCTGTGACTCGATTGAGAGCTTTTTCAACAGTCCGACGGCAGCGGGGAAAAAGCTTGTCGCGAGACCTTCCGCTTCGAAGCCTCTTCCCGGAGGGAGGCGGGGAAAACGGTCCGTGGCGAGGGGCAGCAATGACATTGCGGGCTTGGGATGTGCGGTGCCAGGAAGAAACGTCTTTGAAGTTCAAATAGAAAGCACATACTCATAGTTTCTCATTTGATAGTATATAAAAAATTAAATACATCACAAGTGAAAAAATGTCCAGCATTTTGTTGTTTACAGCATAAAGTAATTCACTAAGGTAGCAGACGACGCCAAATTCCTCATTCCGTTACGTGAGGCACTGTAGGATGCCGTGACGTCAGTTTAGTCAGGAAGTAGTCATTTTACATATCAAGTAAATATCACCTTTGTGATTGAGTTTTTATCCTTTAAAGGAATAGTACACCCAAAACATGATTTATCTTCATTTTCTACTCCCCCCATGCTGAACAACACTCCTGGAGTACTTTTTGATATCTCAAATGCATCTGGAGATCTGGGAGGCTTCTTGCTGTCCCCATGGATGAAGTAAGGAACCAATCCGTGGACTAAAAGGAATAATCCCTCATCAATGGACACGCTGGATTTATGGATCTCAAGGATTACCATCATTGATCCAGGAACTTCAGGTACGGTCTGTACAGAAACTCTGGCCAAAAAGTCTCAACTTAAAGGGCAAAAGGACAAATATTCTGCTGAGAACAATAAATTAAAATAAGATTCTTAATGTACAAGTTTTGTCTGGTTTGGAAGTCTCTGAATTGAAAACAAATGACTTGATAGTATTGTCAGATGTTTTGACTCAAAGTATCGAGCCACTTTCTACATTTAATATTCCCCAGGAAAAGGACATTGATCAGTAGCCTCATCTTAAACCTTTTAAGCTTCATAACATTAATGCAGATGTGCAACTACTGATAGGAAATGATGCTTTAAAATTTTTAGAGCCCTGGGAGGTGATAAACAGTGTGAATGGTGGGCCTTATGCTGTAAAAACTAAAGTTGGCTTAGACATAAATGGTCACCTGCACACTATTCTATTCTATTCAGTTTATTTCTATAGCTCCAATTCACATCATGTCATCTCAGGTCACTTTTCAGTTCACCAGATCATCCAGTCAGATTGATTCAAAGTTTTTCTATCTAAGGAAAACCAGCTGATTGCATCGAAACTCATTGACTCTTCAGCAATCCCTCACACTAAGCATGCTTGTAGCGACAGTGGAGAGGAAAAAACTCCCTTTGAACAGGAAGAAACCCTCCAGCAGAACCAGGCTCAGTGTGAGCGGCCATCTGCTGAGGAGCCCACTGGGGTTCAAGGAGACAGAAGCAGATATAGAAAAGAAGCATAGATACAAAAGGCAACTGTCCACCAGCTCCACAGGCTGCCCCGTCCAGGAAACACACAGCCAGGCAGGCAGACGGCTCCGGAGCCAGCTCCCCATGTCAGAGGATGAGAGAGCACATCCAGTTAGTCACAGTCAGAGAAACAGGACTACACTGGAAAACAGGCCAAGCTCAAACATCTAGAAACAAAGGTGTTGATGGCAGCAGCACAGCTGATATTTCTCCAGGATGGAGTCACAGCCAAACAGGAACAGACCAGATGAAGCTACTATGAGAAAAAGCAGAGAGAGCAGAACGTTAGAGAAGCAGTAGAAATAAAAATGTCTGCACTGCTGTAAAAGCCAAAAGCATCTCTGTTGAGCATTTTAAAGAAATGCTGGTCAAACAATAAAATCATGATTTTAACAAAAGATCATCAGAGGTGAAAACTGAAATGTCCAGAGAGGATCTGCATTTCATGAACATTGCTAATAACTCAACAAAACTTGTTAGGGGTCATTATCATATTAACTTACCTTTCAGGAGTGAAAGTCCTAGCTTGCCAAATAACATGTCTGTTGCAGAGCAGCGCCTCAAGAGCCTCAGAAGGAAATTTGAAAAGGATGCTCAGTGCAAGGATGAATACACTGAATGTGTAAACAACATGCTGCAATGACAAGCTGATGCTGTTCCAGCAGTTGAGGTACAGAAAGGAGATTGCTCATCATTGAGTGCATAATCCCACAAAAGACAAGTTGAGAGCTGTGTTTGACTCAGCTTGTACAGGGACCTGATCTCACAAACTCTCTGGTTGGAGTCTTCAGCAGATGGCCGCTCACACTGAGCCTGGTTCTGCTGGAGGTTTCTTCCTGTTCAAATGGAGTTTTTCCTCTCCACTGTCGCTACAAGCATGCTTAGTGTGAGGGATTGCTGAAGAGTCAATGAGTCGATGCAATCAGCTGGTTTTCCTTAGATAGAAAACTTTGAATCAATCTGACTGGATGATCTGGGTGAACTGGAAAGTGACCTGAGATGACATGATGTGAATTGGAGCTATAGAAATAAACTGAACTGAATGTTTCACTAGGTTTAAGTCTCTGGAAAAAAATGTCAAGTTTCTCAGTGGTAGCATGATGGTAACACCTCGGATGAAGAGAGCCAGCAGGGCCTCTCGCCACCACCGCTCCTTCTCATCCGCATCCTTGCCCCTAGGCAAGCGTCCCAAAACACTGGTTGTCTTCATCAATTGCCCGTCTTCGCGGTCACCATGCTGCTCAAGTGCTTCTACGTGCTCTACTCTCTGGTGAGGTTCAACAACCGGAGCACTCGCGCGGCGAAGGGGCGCACCAGGGGCAAGCTGGGCGGCTTCAGGGAAATGTGGGACGCCTGTCCTTCCTGCTCCCTGTGATGTACGTGCCAGAACTGGAGGTCACATGGACGAGCGTACGGTGCCCACCAGAGGTGTCTTGTTGATGTTGTCATTATTATCATTAATAATAACACTAACGGTATTTGCTTTGCACTCCCCACACCCACAGCTTCTCTCACGCTCCCACCCAACACCCCCCCGGGTGGTGCTCAAGGCCATGTGGGGACTCGCCGAGCGCATCACGTGCAACAATTTTTTCAGCTCGCCGAGTGGCTCCTGCTCCCATCTGTGTCCTGTCAGCGCGGCCTCACCCTGGTGGTCACTGTTCGCCAGAACAAGCCCAAGCCTGGAGCCCCTCTTTACAAACTGCGCTAACACAGACTGCCCGGCCCTCGTCTCCTACGTCAGGGTGGTGGTGGACGCCTCGGGTCAGGACTGCAAGCCTGAGGTGCTGCTCTGCTACAACGGCAACAAGGGGGGCGTCAACAAGCTCAACAATCTCCTAACCGCCAACAGCTGGATGATGCGCCGCTGGACAGCAGCTCTGTTTCATAACCTGTTCGACGTGTCTGTGTATAACGCCTTCGTCCACTGGCAGAAGACCCACCTTGAGCGCCTGCCTCGCTCTGTTCCAAGAGGGCCTCGGTGGGGCCCTGGTCTCCCCAATGGTGGAGCCGCTGAACAAACAGAACAACCCAAAACATGTTTACATTTTCTGTTTCTAAATGAAGTATAATTATATATAAAAGCCAACCAAACAGCTTACCTAACGACCTGACTGACAGGACAAAAAGTGGGATTAAACAAAATGCAGCTCCGCCTTACAAACACAGCCTGACCATAGTTTACTTTAGGAAAACAGAGGGCATTTAAGCCAGCACAAACAAACGAGGGCTGTACAGCAGCCAAAAGACCCAGAACAGCCGCTACTATTAATGGATCCGTGATTGGCTGGGAATCAATGACTCCATGTAATCAGCTGGTTCTCCTTAGAAACGTTTAACCAATCTGAATGATCTGATCAAACTGTCTCTATAAAGATCCTTGAAAAGTTCAATTGAAACCTGAAGTTTAGGAGAGCAGATCAGTGACACAGAGACCGCTCTGACCCGCTGATTATTGTCTGTAGAACTGTTTAAATCCATATGGTGAGAGAGGTTCCCTAACAAAACCACATACATTAACTTCTCGCCCAGAAGCCTCCGACAATCCCTCATGATATGTTGATAAAAATCTAAACCAGGATGTTGTTTTTATTGTTCACTATTCAGTCAATAAATTAGTTTAGCATAAGGGTGTCATTTAACATTCTTTTAATACCTATTTGTGCTTTGTACCAAATAATAATGATTAAGAAAATATTGGACTTCACAATTTACATTTAGTTTTACATTTTTATGTCTGTACATACGGGGGTAATAAATAATAATGGAATAAAATAATGGTTCCCCTTGAAAAGATTGAAAATAATGTGACCAAATAGACTTGTTCGATCAAGGTGTGTCCACTAGTCAGCATCACAGGTCACTGTGCCGTTTGGTGACATGGTGTGTACCACACTCAACACGGACCAGAAGACACAAAAGAGTTTTCTCAGGAGATTAGAAGGAAAATGATAGACCAGCATGTTAAAGGTAAAGACTATCAGACCATCTCCAAGCAGCTCGATGTTCCTGTGACTCCAGCTGAACATATTATTTAGGAATTTAGGATCCATGGACTGTAGCCTGCCTCCGTGGAGGAAAACCAACGACAAATCAAAGAGACGGATAATAGGAATGGAAACAAAAGAACCCAGAAAAACTAAAGAGAATAAAGATAAACTTCAACTTGAAGGAACATCAGTGTCTGATCGCAGCATCCACCATTGTTTGAGCAAAAAAAATGACCTAATGAGAGACGACCAAGGAGGAACCATTGAAGGAAACAAATCATGAAAAGTAAAACTGGAATTAACCAAACTACATGTTAACAAACAGAGAAACATGGAGCTTAATGCCAAGAAACATCAGTTCTCTGTTCAAGAAAACATCACCATCCCTGCTGTGAAACACGGAGGAGGCTCTGTTATGTTTCTGGGCTGATTTGCTTCATCTGAATCTACACTGCAAAAAACAAGCTAGAAATAAGTACAAATTTCTTAAATTAAGTATATTCACCCTTAATTTGAGTAGGTAAATTAGATAGTTTGCCAATGGAATGAGTATTTTTTACTCTTAAAATAAGATAATTAGATAATATGCACTTGAAATAAGAGAATTCAATTGTGTTTTCTTATTTTAAGTGTAAATTGTCTTGTTCCATTGGCAGAATGTGTCTTATTTTTACCTACCCAATGCAAGAACAAATGCACTTATTTTTAAGAAAAAATTACTTATCTAGATTTAGATTTTTTTGCAGCGTATGCAGGGTCCGATGAAATCTCCAGACTATCAGGGATCGTAGAGAGAAATGTGCTGCAGTGACGGAAAGCTTGGTCTCAGCAGCAGCTCCTGGGTTTTCAACAGGATCCGGAGCCGAAACACCCAGACAGAAACAGCCGACAACAGCTGAGAGGAAAACAGGATCAGGAACCATTGATGGCAGAAAGCAAATTATTAAGCGAAGGGAATCATCATTTCAGTCCAGGACAGTTTATAAGTTTAGTTTTTAAAATAATTCTACTAAAGCCTGATTGAAAATAAATGTCTGGATTTAATTTCTTCATTTTATTAGAATTTGTATTAATTACTTTTGTCAGATTGAAGTTGAGGCCCCACTGCCCCCCCCTTGGGGCGGCCCTGACTTTGAAAAGCACCGTTTAGCAGATTATTGACTACAGGGAACATGCAGGAAAATCAGCCTGGTTCCGGCCGCCTCAGCTGTTTACTGCTGTGCTAAAACAGAACTTCGGACCTCAGTTTGATCTGATGTTCTTCCAGTCACTTTCAACATCCATCTTCAGAAACAATATAAGAATAAGCAGCAGCCTTTATGACTAAGAAATATAAAACACTATCTGTTATAATATTTGGCTGCAAGTAACCTCATTAATGTTAATAGTAAATATTAGTAAGCATCAGGGGATCAAATACACTTATTTTATGATTATTATGTTTAAAACATAACATAACAATTTTAAAAATCGTCCTACTGTAAATGTACTTTTATAAAAATAAATAAATACCTGTAGTACTTTGATGCAAATACTTCCACACAAGATAAATGTGTTTTAGCTGTAATGCAGGAAGAATAACTAAGAGAACAGATTTTAAAAGGAAACAGAGTTGAATAAAGGAAAATCATAATGGTAACCAGGGGCGGATTTATCATTAGGAAATACTAGGCAGGTGCCTAGGGCCCCAAGTTCCTGGGGGCCCCATAAAACTCTGTTTACATGTATGGTTAATACAACTATTACTTATTTGTGCACATCAGAGATGGCAAAGTACTCACTTTCCGTAATTCCCGGATTAAAAGTACAGATACTTGTTAAAAAAATACTCTGATAAAAGTGGAAGTACTGATTAAACTTCTTTTACTCAAGTAAAAAGTAACAAAGTACAGGCTTGTAAATTTACTTAAAGTATAAAAGTAAAAGTAGAAACCACGTTTTTTCATGCCGTTGCCTACATTTTAAATAGATGTCTGCCAATAGGACTAGATCTGTGTTCATTTTCAATCATCTGCCCATTCGTCCATGCTACTATGCTAACGCATACCGCCACCAAGCTGCAATGATTTGCCGCCAATGAATACCGCCGAATCTGTCGATTCATCTTGTAGCGGTGCGTCAAATGCAACGTAGATTCCCCATCCAGTTAGATTGAATTTGGTATTGATGACGTGAAAAAATAATAACGGTAACTCCATTGAAATGATTCAAAACTAAAATAATGAGACAATTTTTTAAAATGTAAGGAGTAGAAAGTACCGATATTTGTGTAAAAATGTGAGAGTAGAAGTAAAAAGTCGCCATAAAAATAAGTAGTAAAGTAAAGTAAAAATATAAAAAAAAATCTACTTGAGTACAGTAACAAAAGTATTTGTACTTCATTACTTCCCATCTCAGGTGCACATTAATTATGTTTTTGATAAAAATCCTTTCTCTAAAATGCCATCAGAACGCTGATATAATATTAAGTGTGTCTCAGCCCCCCTTCAGTGTCCACCATATTGGATCAGTCCATTTGCTGCACATGTTCAGAAAGGTCCAAACAGACAGCAGCGAAACCATTTGAAAACAAACCATGCAAAGAGCAGTGTTGCCAATCCTTAGCGCTTTAGTCGCTATATTTAGCCACACTTTTCAGACCCCTCTAGCACTTTGATTTCTAAAAAGCTCCTAGGCGCCAATCTAGAGACTTTTTTTCTGCTACTGAGACTTTGGAGACAACATCTAAAAAGCAGCGAACTCTGCTCTCCAGAGCAGTCTGGTTGCGCTCAGCCTCCTGCTCTCCCCTCTATCTTGTCTGCTGTCATGATTCATGCAGCTATTATTTCATCCAAAATGAAAAATGGAGAACAGATAAGCAGATCATGGCTTGTCTACAGTGAAAAGAAGGACTGGGTTATTTACTTTGCCGTCGCCTTTTTGGAAACACAGGAAGGAGCAATCAGCTAAGTGAGCTTAGTGCTTGGAAAAAATCTTTCATTCCTTAGTAGAGACAGCATGAAAAGTCAGCTGAGTACAAAACATAGAGAGGAAAACAAGAAGAAAAAAGGGACAAGAAGAGAGGACACAACCTAGAACAGATGATGGATGTCTATTCTATTAATATTTCTCTATCTGTAGAATGGGGCTGTTTATGTGTTTTCCATGTCTTCTCCATTGAGAGGGCCCCCCTGCCTTGTCTTTGCATAGGGCTCCACATTTCCTAAATCCACCCCTGATATCAACAACATCCTCAAAGTCTGCAGATCTTCAACATATTAAACCTGCTTTTCAGGCGAAATCATTTCTGGGAAAATTAAACTTTTATCCTATTTGTTGCTTCTGCTTTTTAGTCTAAAGTTGCTTCAGCTGCAATGACTGCATGTGAGGTAATGCCTCGTTCCTCTACGGTAGTAAAAAAAACAACTAAAGAACCCAAAGGTTCATTCTGTTCTGTTCCCTCAGCCGCGCCCAGCTGGACAGGAGGCCAGCCAGAGTGAAGGAGCCCCAACCCCCAAATCATGGGGGGAAAAAAGTACAGATGAGGTCCTGAAAAAAAAACCTAAAAGCATTTTTATAGCTCTGAGCATCGTCACACCGTCTCTTTCTTCTTTTTACGGCCATAGAATCTTGATGCCTTTTTCCAAAAACGTGAGCGTTTGAACAGACCACTGTGAAATGGAGAAAAGTCTCCCTTTTTTGCTTTATTTGCTTATTTTTTGGGGGGAAAAACAGCATTTTTCTTATCAACAAAAAACCCCTTAAGTTTTTTTTTATCAAGCCTGTTTAGTTTTGCCCCCTCCCCACACTTGATGCCCTGTATGCAGTCGGGGGGGCGGAGCCCCGGTGCCGAGTCAGGATGATGAAGCACTTATAGATCCAGGAGGACCGAGTTTAGGCCTTAAAGGCCTTTATATGAAGCTGCTGCAGAAAACAGAAATACCAGATCTCTGACTGCAAGTTCCCACATGTTCTCTATATTCTTGTAGACCTAAAGTCATTTAATGTCTGATAGTTGGAGCCACCAAGGCTGTGGCCCCTGAGGGCCTGATGCTGCAGCAGCTTGGTTTAAAAGAATCTCCAGTGTGAACTAACAGAAAGCTGGAGGGTTAACAGCCTCTTTGCCCCACCTCTGTCCTCTGATTGGCTGTTTCCTGATACACTATAGGACCCCCCCTCCTGCGGGCCCTTCATTATGGACCCAAACTTCGCTGAATCCAGGACAGCAGCTTCAGACTGACCCTGCAGCTCCAACATGGGTAAGTTAGTCTTTGTTTGCTGTGCAGCTGTGCGTCGCTCTCTTCTTCCTGCCTGCTGCATCCTGCAGCTCCAACCTGCTGACAGCTGTCACTCTGAGGGCCAATTTCTCCTGATTCTTTCACCCAGATCTCCTGACTCAGTTAAACAAAAACTGCTGCTCATTTAATCAGGAGCCCTCCAGCTGTCAAATATCTGCATGTGGAAGAAGTAATCTCTGATCTGCACTGAACAGGAGCAGAGATTAAACCGGATTTCTCGGCGTTTACTGATTATAAACATTCCTGGGTTCATTGTTCTGGTTGAGTTGAGCTGTTGTAAAAACAGGAGGTGTATCAGCTTTGATTGGCAGCAGGTGGGTGTGTGCGTGGTCCTCCCTGCTCTGGGATTCAGAGCAGGGAGGTTTGGAGTTTGGAGGATTTTTCCAGTTTCTGTGCAGGGCCAAGGAATGCCTGGCTCTGTGTGGACTTTGGACGGATTCCATAAAGACAAACCGGGCTGGGGGGGGTGTTATATAAACCTCTCTGTCAAGGTCAGGTCAGCTGAGTCCTGCAGAAACTGGTTCTGGTTCTGGTCTGATCTGGACTGGGATCTGCCGCTGGTTGTTTAGTAACACCTTAGCTGGTTTCAGCTGCGGCGCCTGGGGGCCAAACTGATAGGGATTAATCCTGAGGTCATTTATTGCATTTTGAATTTTGTTTAGTCTCATTTCTTTCCTTTTTCCAGAGTCCCTTTGGTCCTTGAGAGGCAGTTTTAAATCAAATCTATTATTATTATTATTATTATTAAGTTAAAACCACATGATTTCTCGTGGTTCTACCAGCCAGTGGAGACGGGTTCTAATCCCTAGCAGCTCTCTGGAGATTACTACCTTTGGACAATGAGAAACCTTTAGAGGACGTTTTAGTTTAGGGGTCTTTAACCTTTAAACCCCAAAACTCATGTAGTCCTGATAGAAGCCAACGTTCTTAGCAGCAAATTTTAAATGATAAAACTTATTATTGTGTTTCAAATCAGTTTATTTCTATAGCGCCGATTCACAACACAGGTCATCTAAAGGCACTTTACAGTGAAACCAGATCATACAAAAATGATTCAAAGTTTTCTATTTAAGGAAAACTAGTTGGATTGACTCATTGACTCTCTTCAGCAATCCCTCACACTAAGCATGCTTGTAGCGACAGTGGAGAGGAAAAACTCCCCTTTGAACAGGAAGAAACCTCCAGCAGAACCAGGCTCAGTGTGAGCTGCCATCTGGGCTGAGGAATTCACCTGGGGTTCCAAGGAGGACAGAAGCATACATAGAAAAAGAAGTTGATAGATACAAAAAGGCAACTGTCAACCAGCTCCACAGGCGGCCCTGTTTAACACCTTAAAGCTTCCATTCTGCTTAGAAACATCAGCGCTCCAATTAGTTTGCTCTGGTGCGAGCCAACAGAATTGAGAAAGACTTCTGGATGTGGTGAAATATCTGCAAAAGGAAATCTGTTGCTATTTATTCATATTTTAAGGTTTAGAAATGAGGGAAAAAATACTTCAATCTGAGAAACTCACATGAAGAGAAAAGACAGAAGAGAAATTTATTGGTAGAATCAGACCTCGGCAGGAAAACATGGCGCTGAATTTTAGATAGATTTGCATGAACAGGAGTAAAGAACAGGTCTGCCTCCTGGTCTGAAGCTGGTGGTGGAGTGGGAGATAGATGAAGCTGGTCAGTCTGTAGACCGCTGGTTGGAGAGACGGTCTGTTGAGCTTTATGGGGAGATCCAGAGGACTGCGCGAGCTGATACTAGAGCTTCACTCAGGGACCTGGAAGATGGAAGTCCAGTTGGATAACACAGGTTGAGAGAACCTGTCCATGATGAGTAAGCATGAAGCCACAGTGGAGAGGAAAAACTCCCCGTTAGGAAGGAAACCTACAGGGCAGAACCAGGCTCAACATGGCGGTCTTCTGCCAGAACAGTTAAGATGAGACAGGGAACGCAGTAAGAGTCCAGGAGGAATGACGCTCTGATGAAGCTTTAGCTACGATGGATGGTGGTGGGAGGGGCTGGAGGGGGGGAGGGAAACGCTGTCATCTGAATGACGCCACAGCGCATCGCCGCCGCAGCGTACAGAGCAGACGGTGCAGATCAGAGGCCTTTTAAGATGAACTTTTGATGGTTCAAAGCTGATTGGCTGTGTCGCAGGTGGATGAAGGAAAGCAATCCGTTTCTTTTAGTTGAACTTCCGCCTAGGCTCCATTTTGTATTTCTTCTTGGACGAATAAAATATTTTTCTTCTAGAATGAATAACATGTTGTTTTTTTTAGATCTATTGTTCATTTACAATAGATCTGAAAAGAAACAAAACATTTTATTTGTTCTTTTTATCACTGTTGGTAAAAGTTTAACTCATATTCTTTTAAAAACCTGCTAAACTTCCAAAACAGGCTTATGTTATCATCCCATTTAAAACCATTAGGAGCCATGATGGAGGGTCCAAAGAGCCAGTTGTGGTGTCAGACTCCTGTTATGGTTGATCTTTTGTAGCAAGCTAATAATTTGTTGCTTTTTATTTAACAGAAGTTAAGTTCAGATGGATATACTTTTATTTTTTTGGTTTTTACAGCACTAGTGGCTCATTTTTTCGACAGTAGGTCGACAGGAAAGGGGATATGAGAGAGGAGGAGAGACATGCGGCAAAGAACCACAGGCCAGATTCGAACACGGGTCGGCCGCATCAAGGACTAAGGCCTTCATACATAACTCGTGTGCTCTAATCATTGCCCCACCTGCACAACCCAGATGGACACACTTCTGCGAAAATAAAAATGAAAAGAAGGAAAAGTAAATCCTCAGTTTGATCCTGAGCAGCAGGGCTCAGAATACGAAGGTTTGGTTCAGATGTAATAGAGATGAATCGAGTTAAAGATGCACAGATGTGTTATGTGACCATCCTAAAGAGACCATTTTAGACTATGGAGACACTGGCTGCGTCTCAATTCGCAGCCTGCGAACCCTATATGAGCCACTATATAGGGTTGCTTGCAAGTCCGCTCCATCAAAACTTGACAGTCTTTACCATTCCGCCATCAGCACCACTGCGCTCTGTATTCATCTGTCAACTGGCCCTCCCTTCACAATCGACGCAAAGTTCATTTGTTCATCTTTATTTACGAGCCCTTCTCTGCCGTAAATCACCACGTTATTTAGATCAGAGATGGGAAGTAACTAAGTACAAATACTTCGTTACTGTACTCAAGTAGATTTTTCTGATATTTTTACTTTCACTACTTATTTTTTATGGCGACTTTTACTTCTACTCCCTACATTTTTACACAAATATCTCAGTACTTTCTACTCCTTACATTTTAAAAAAAATTAAAACTCGTTACTTCTAGTTTTGAATCATTTCAATGGAGTTACCGTTATTATTTTTTCCGTCATCAATACCAAATTCAATCTAATTGGATGGGAATCTACGTTGCATTTGACGTACCACCACTACAAGATGAATCGACAGATTCGGCGGTATTCATTGGCCGACAAATCATTGCAGCAATTGGCGGTGGCGTTAGCATAGTAGCATGGACGGCAGAGATGATTGAAAATGAACACAACGGAGATCTAGTCCTATTAGCAGACATCCATTTAAAAATGTAGGCAACGGCATGAAAACAAGTGGTTTCTACTTTTACTTTTATACTTTAGAAGTAAATTTACAAACCTGTACTTTGTTGCATTTACTTGAGTAAAGAAGTTTAATCAGTACTTCCACTTTTACCAGAGTATTTTTTAACACAAGTATCTGTACTTTTACTCAAGTCTGGAGGAAAGTGAGTACTTTGCCATCTCTGATGATTACGTTAGGTCACCTGCTGCAGCCAAACCCGTCACTTCACACACTGCTCCTCACTTCATCTATACTACTTATTCCCCAAACCAGCACTACTTTTGGTCTTTCTTCTTTTCAATCTGCTGCCGCTCGTGACTGGAAGACTCTGCAAAATATTCTTAAACTGGATAGACTAATTTCATTTTCATTCTTCAAAACAGTTATATAATCCTTGCTCACAGACACTTGCAGCTGCTTCCCTACAGTCATTTTTTGGTTGTTTGTTGTGTTTTAATTGTATTTTCTGTATGTATTACTAATCTATTGTATTTAATTTAGCCCTACTTCCCTTTTCCTAAGTGGTTACTCTATTTGTCAGGCCGCCATTGTGAATAAGAACTTGTTCTTAATGACCCACCTGTAAAAATGAAGGAATAATAAACCAAAAACCAACAGAAAATGGTCTGGTTGAAGACCAACTGATATTAATTAAAAAAAAACAATCTACAGCAACAGAGTCTTCCCTAAAGCCTCCTATCTGAGCATAAAGGAGAAAGAGAAAACAGCATTAAGGTTGGAAATATTTCAATTAAATTAAAGCAAATCTAACGCATTTAAATGTGTTGGTTTGATCTGATGATCTGAAGAGGTCTCCCCTCCCCCACCTGTTTATTTATATGAATCACTCTATCATCCCATCTATTTATAATATTGCCTCCATGTTGACTGTTAAGACTGAGAATAATATTTTCTATCTCTAGTATCAGCATCACTAAAGATGTTTATTCAAATATCCATCAACGTAGTATCTTAACGCCTTGGCAGCTTTAGCTCCGCCCCTTTTCCAGACTGATCTTTGGAATCAAATACTCTCTTGTATTTTTTTAAACCGGATCTTAGACTTTTTTTGCATTTTTTTCACAACTTTGCTAGGAGACGCTAACTAGTTTAGCTCATTTGCACATGCTCAGTATCGTAATGGATTTTTTTACTAAAAACTGATCAAAAACGTAAAAAAGCATAAAACAAAAATGACAAATAATGTTATAGTAGGATGTGTTATCTGTCAGAAAAAAACTCACATGCAATCAGAGTGGGCTTCTGTCACATAAAACAGACGATAGAAAATATTTCGGCTTTATAACAAATGATAGTTTATGAAAAGATTTATTAACCAAAATCAAAAAAACGGAAGCCCTGAAACAGAGCCTTGCAGAACGCCTCAGGTTATCCTGGTGAATCTTGGCAGAACTGAGCCTGGTTTTGCTGGAGGTTTGTTCCTGTTAAAAGGGAGTTTTTCCTCTCCACTGTCGCTACAAGCATGCTTAGTGTGAGTGGGATTAAGCTGAAGAGTCAATGAGTCGCATGCAATCAGCTGGTCAAATTGACTGTATGAACTTGTTGAATTCACAAAGTGGAGAGAAACGAAAAGCATTCCAATGGTTTCCCTCCTGATCCGTCTGCGCTGACTCTGGATCTGTTCGTTTTTTTCAGCCAAGTGTTCGGGATGTGGACCAGGATACCGCACCCCGCTGGACGCCATGAAGGGTGAGTCCGACCCCACAGAGGTCCAGCAGCTTCAGCAGCTTGTAGATTCAGGTCCAGAACCCTAACAGAGACAAAGCTTCTGGATCCGGCTCCATTGGAATACATTCCCTAAGCAGAACCTTGGGTCTGGTCCACTGTGTGGATTAGAGAAGCAGGGAAACACCAAGTTTGATCATCTGCATAAAACTGTGACAATAGTTTTGTCCTAAAATTAACCTTCAGGAAGAAAGATGGTGGGGATTTCAAAATAAAAGTTACCAGCCATCAGGATGGGCACCCTCTGCCACAGGATTTCACAATAAAACAAACATATTTCTGTATCCATATATTTTCTGACTGAAGGTCCACGAGAGGAGATCGTCTACCTGCCCTGCATCTACCGCACCACCGACATCCAGAAACCCGACTATCTGGCCACAGTCGACGTCAATCCTAAGTCCTCCGCCTACTGTCAGGTAGAACAAACCCTGGATCCAGTTCTGCTGGACCTGTTTCTGTGTTCCATCTTTCTAAATTCAGCCTTTGTTTTCCTCTCAGCTCTCTGTTGCTTCAGTTTCCTTCTCAGATGTCTCACCAACTCTTTTCCTCACCTCCTTCACACTCTCCCAGGTTCCTATTGGTTCTTTTATCAGTTCCAGTGCTCAGGGAACATGTCCCTGAATTCCTTAATGAGTTCCATCTGTGCAGGTGATCCAACCGGCTGCCGATGCCCAACCTGAACGCATTTAACTGCATCACTCCGGCTGGAACGCCTGCAGCAGCTGCTTTGGCGCATCCCTCCAAGACCCGAAACCGCCTGATCCTGCCGCCTCTGATATCCTCCAGGATTTACGTGATCGACATCGGAACTCGCATCCCAGAGCCCCAAAGATCCATAAGGTCTGCATCTATCCATCCATGACACATATATGACCTGCAGGCAAAGCTGCAAACATACAGAAGACATGCAGAGGTGATAGAGAGGTCAGATAGAAAACACAGAACATTGAGATAATTTACAGGGAACACAGAGATAGCAAGCAGAGAACATGGAGATAGAGCAGGGAACATGGAGATAGCAAGCAGGGAACATGGAGATAGCAGAAGCAGGGATTTATGGAGATAGCAAGGGAACATGGAGATAGCAAGCATGGGAACATGGATATAGCAAGCAGGGAACATGGAGATAGCAAGCAGAGAACATGGAGATAACAAGCAGGGAATAGCAAGCAGAGAACATGGATATAGCAAGCAGGGAACATGGAGATAGCAAGCAGAGAACATGGAGATAGCAAGCAGGGAACATGGAGATAGCAAGCAGGGAACATGGAGATAGCAAGCAGGGAACATGGAGATAGCAAGCAGGGAACATGGAGATAGCAAGCAGAGAACATGGAGATAGCAAGCAGGGGAACATGGAGATAGCAAGCAGAGAACATGGAGATAGCAAGCAGGGAACATGGAGATAGCAAGCAGAGAACATGGAGATAGCAAGCAGGGAACATGGAGATAGCAAGCAGAGAACATGGAGATAGCAAGCAGAGAACATGGAGATAGCAGAACATGGAGATAGCAAGCAGAACATGGAGATAGCAAAAAGCAAGCAAGCAGAACATGGAGATAGCATGGAGCAGAGAACATGGAGATAGCAAGCAGGGAACATGGAGATAGCAAGCAGAGAACATGGAGATAGCAAGCAGGGAACGCTGGAGATAGCAAGCAGGGAACATGGAGATAGCAAGCAGAGAACATGGAGATAGCAGCAGGGAACATGAGATAGCGAGCGAAGAATGGAGATAGCAAGCAGAGGAACATGGAGATAGCAAGCAGGGAACATGGAGATATCAGCAAGCAAAGAACATGGGAAACTCTTAATGAAAGTTGTGTCCAAACTTTTGGTCTGTACTGTATATAGCGTGCATTATCAGACATGTAAGATGTAATCTACATGTATTGATCACATTGTTATGGTAATTACATGTGCATCATCCATTTAGCACTTTTGGTACATTAACATTAATTTTATTGTGATGGTTTAATATGTTATATTACCAGATAGATAGACTTCATTAACTTTATAATGATATGCAATGTGATTGGCCTATTTTTGTGATGAATTTATCTTTATTTAAAAAGTCTAAAGTCTCCCTGAAAATGAGAACATCATCGTTGTTCGATGCTGTAGCCCACGTGTTGTTTACATTGCGACCTCTCTAACTAGGGAGTACCAATATGGTGGCCGGTGGCTTCACTTCAACCCCGTTGGACTCCGTTTCCCATAATGCTCCTGTACCTCTGAGCGGGCGGTCCATCCATGATGATGTTGATCCACAGGATCTGCATGGCATTCAGAGGGTTGGGGAAGTTCATCAGCGTTGCCAAGGAGATGAGCGTCAGCGCCGCGATGCTCCTGGTCACCAGTAGGGGGAGACGCACTGTTAGAGCAGGTTTATTTATAAACCAGAAACCAGAGGAGAGTCGGACTCACGTGCTCAGCTGGAAGCGGACAAAGTTCTTGATGTTGTTGTAAATCCCTTTTCCCTCCTCGATGGCCGACCTGGAGGCAAAGGATTAATTCATTAATGTGGCTAACTGACCGAGCTAAAAGTTAGCTAGCTGTTAGCTACTCAGCAGTTAGCCAAAGCGCTACCCAGCTCTCCTCCTTTATATCACGGTCAAACAGTTACCTTGTTCACCAGAAACAGATCTTTTTAAATTTGTTATCAATGAAGTCAGTCAACCATTAGATACGCTGAGATAACAGAAGCTCCCGACTCGGCAAACGGACGCTGCATTATGTTATTATCGTTGTCTGGGCAACCACAATATTTTACGTCTTGTGGCGTCAATCATAAAGCGTAATGTATTTGATGGGTTGAATAAATAAAGGAGAGAAGCAACAAGGTGCAATGGATAAGAAAAAGGAATGTTGTGCCGTCTAGATGCTATGCTACCTCCCAGCATGCACCAGGTGCGGCTTACGACAGAGCAGCAACTCACATGATGGTCTGGAAGTCGTCGTCCACCAGGATCATGTCGGCCGCCTCCTTGCAGACGTCAGTGCCGGTCTGGCCCATCGCCACGCCGATGTCGGCGGCCTTCAGGGCCACGGCGTCGTTAACGCCGTCGCCCGTCATGGCCACCACAGCGCCGAGGTTCTGCAGTGACTGCAGAGGGGGAGAACTTAAGCGTTAAATGATGCAGGTTTCTGTTCTGCTCTAATTTCAGCACAACGTCTCGTCGTTGTGGGTCCGCTCGTTTTCCACGGCGGCCGAGTAAACCGTGTCGTTCTCACCTTGACGATCTTCAGCTTGTGCCTGGGACTGGCTCGATAAAACACGGCGATCTGAGAAGGGAAAGCTTCATTTAATGGGAGCGCAAAGGAGGCGATGGGAGGCAGAAGATGGAGAAAAGTGTGCGTCTCACTCTGGGAACAACGTTGGACAGCTCCTGCAGGTCCAGATGATCCACCTCCTCTCCTGACAAACACTGGCATCCTTTGGAGTAGAGGCCCAGACGGCTCGCTGCAAACACACACAGCTGCACCGTTAAACGTTCGTCTCCTGATTATTAAACATCACATGAAAGGTCGGATCCATTTCTGATTTTTGTCCGTTTCTTGTTGTAGCATTTTTCTTCTCTTTTCCAGCTGATAAAAATGCAAGAGCGGCTGAGAGCTCTCAACTTTAGATTAATCTAAGCTAATTTTATCCCTACTTCTTAATTCGCAGCTCTTGCCCTGTGAAATTTGGACCCTTTTTGTTGGCTAAGAATTTGTATTTATTTTGTTTCTGAACATTTAAATACAAAAAATGAAACAAGACATTTTTTTGGTGGATTTATGGGTAAAAGAAAGGTAACTTTCTGAACCAAGGGGTCTGTTAGCAAACCATCTGGATGGATATAGAAATAGTAAACCATGACGCTGCGATCTGGTCTGAAGCAATCAATGGTTTGGAAGCAGCTCGTCTAAAACGTGGGACAGCAGAGACTCTCTGACCTATAGACACCGCCGTCTCCTGGGAGTCTCCTGTGATCATCTTGATGGCCACCCCAGAGTTGATGAGCGTAGCGACGGCCTCTTTGACGCCTTCCCTGGGAGGGTCGATGATGCCCACCAGACCCAGGAAGGTCAGGTTCCCCATCTGTGACCCCGAGGCGAAGGCCAGAACTGGGAGACAAAAAAACGGAGATCAGAGCGAAGCTGAAGAGACACAAGCTGTGCAAACGGTCCCCGACCATTACCTCTGAGCCCCGAGGTGCCCATGTAGCTGATCTGCTGCTGGTAGAGCTCCCTCTGCTGGTGGTTCAGAGGAAGAGCGGATCCTCTGCTGTTGTAGGAGCTGCAGAAGCGGATCACCTGCTCGTAGGCTCCCTTCACGAAGTAAACGCCAGTCTTGTCCTGAGAGGGAAACGGAGTTAGAACCAGAAGGATGCAGGAGACGGATTCTAGACGGAACGGTGGACGGATCCGGACCTGCTGGGTGCGGTGAACGCAGCGGACAGCCATCCATTTCTGCTCAGAGGAGAAGGGGTTCTCCTCCAGACGGACGTACTCCTGGTGCACGCTCTCCAGGCCCATCTGAGGAGAAGCACAGAACCCTCACCAGTTCAGTGGCCCATCAGAGGCGCAGAGGTTAGAAGAGTTTTAATTATCTCCAGAATCAGGAGGTGAAACAGTTCAGAACCAGAACCAGGGATGGGACCGGTGGCTGGCGTTGGACCAGTCTTACCTTCATAGCGAGGGCGATGAGCGCTCCCTCCGTGGGCCGGCCCAGAAGGTTGTGGTTCCTGATGACCGAGTCGTTACACACGCAGCCCACCTAACAACAACAGGCCGCATTTTCAGGCGACGCCGTCAGTTTTTCTTCAGACAGACGTAGAGACGTTTGGGATTTTCTGGAACTCACCTCCACAATTTTGCTGATGGAAGGGTAGGAGAAGCCGTGGACGATCTCTCCGTCCAGCAGCACCTCGCCGATCCCGTTGTAGCCCACCCCCGTCACCTGGAAGACGACACGGAGGGTAGAATCATTCTGTTAGCTGATCCCTGAGGTTTTCAGAGTCACTTGGTTCACGGTGGATCCCGCGGGCTCTAACCTCGGCGTGGAGTCCGTCCGATGTGAAGATCTGGGTCACCGTCATCTCGTTCTTGGTCAGCGTCCCCGTCTTGTCTGAGCAGATCACGTTGCAGCAGCCTAGCAGAGACAACAGGAGGAACGTTAATCCGGTTCTGCCACCATCATCGTTTGATGATGTTCTAGGCCAACACTACCCAGTGGGTCGGGCATTGCGCTTGGGTCTTAGATAGGGATGCAGGATATAATCGGCCCCCTATCGGTATCGACCCCTAGCTAAAACTGAATATCGGACATCGGCCACCCCACCGATATTTAACCCGATATTTGATCAGCTTCTGAGTTTCTAAAGTCTAAAAAAAAAAAATACTTCTTCTTCTTCAAAAACTTCTTTTTACAGACTTAAAACTTCTAAAGACGAGGAAAAATATTGATCCATTAAAAATATCCCAATATCTTCATATGCTGATATATTGCCATTTAAAACACCATATCAATCTCTTTTTTACTAATGAAATATTGCTATATGTCATCGTTATGCTACGAAATCCCGAAAATTCACCAAATGTTGCCATATTTTTATATGTTGTTGATATATTGTACGCGGTATCGATCCATTTTACTAACAAAAATCTCACAAAAATTTGCAAAAATATCACACGAGTTTGTAACAGAACCATGAAATTTCACGTGAGATTTTGAAAGAAGTAAAATAGATCGATACAGCGTTTTTTAAAATCTATTTGATATCAGCATATGAAAAATATATTTGAGTATATTATTGTTCTTCAAAGTGTCAGAAATGGATAACAAAACTACTGCTATTTTCAATGACTACTTATTTTTGTCCAGCTTTAACATCGGTATCGCATATGGGTTATCGGCTACATGAGTTTTAAAGATATCGACATATCGGATATCGGCCAAAAAATCCCAATATCGTGCATCCCTAGTCTTGGAGGGTTCTGAGTTCAAGCCCCACTCCCACAGTAGGGGTGTAAATCACACCCATCATGGCGATTCAGTATCGATTTCCTGACCCAACGATTCGATTATTTTTCATACTCAAGAATACACCACAATTTGATTAATCGGCTAGACAATGTTTCAAATTTGAAATAAATCAATGAAAGCTGTAATATCGTTATGCATTTTTTTTTTTTTTTTAGAAACAACAGCAAATAACAGAAGTAGAAAAGTTGCATCAAAAATACTGCAGAAAATCAGTGCAATAAGTGCAATGTGATACCACTGCTCCCCAGGGGGATGGGTTAAATGCAGAGAGTTCATTCGTTGCTGTTCTGTACTTGTGACAGTGTAATGACAGTAAAAGCATCGTCATGGATACGTACTCAAGAGTTTCCACGATGGGAAGCTTCTTGACGATGGCTCTCTTCTTCACCATGCGCATCACTCCGAGCGCCAGCGTCACCGTCACCACGATGGGCAGGCCCTCTGGGATGGCCGCCACAGCCAGACTGGAGGAGACGACAAACTGATCAAACTGGATTCATTAACAAAAAACCTCAGTTTTAACTCATGTGAACAGAGAGAAATCTGTTCCATTCAGATTTTATTTTTCTACTTTTCTTATCAAATCCCGTTTTACACATTTTACCCTCCACCCTTCTGTCTGAGGAACCAATAGAAATGCTGTTGCTAACGTCCAGGCAGAGCGTCTAATTCCCATTGGTCCGAGCTCAGACCACCCTGGCATACGTAGAGGAAATGTAGAAGGTGAAATTTAAAAAATCCAGATTTGAAAAGATTGAAAAACGCTCCCTCCCACCCAAACAAAACTAAGCATAAAAAAAAAATGTCTGAAAAGTCTGAAAGACTAACATTTTTAAAAATTTTTTTTCATTTTTTTTCCAAATCTGAACATAAATTAAGATCTAAAATATTTGAAAATTAAAATAAAAAAACATATAAAATCAAATTTTGGGAAAAAAAAGACCAAAAAAATATTGAAGATAAAAACTGTACATTTTTATGCATACTGCTGCATATACTTAAATTATGCTCAATGTTTTTTTTTTTTATGATTGAGAAGTTTGTCAGACTTCCATTTTTTAAAAGAGATTTTCTTTTAAAAAATTGAATTTTTTTTTGTTAAATAATATCGGAACAGATGTCTCTCCATACATGGAACCGGGGATGAGCTCTCATGCTAGCAGAGGATCATCAACAGGTCAAAATAAGAGACTCTGGAGAGAAATCGCTCAGCAGGTTCAACAAGCTGTGGTGCAGAATCCTGGTTCCACCGGTGCAGAGCTTGCTCAATACTGGAGGAGTTTTTGGGTCAAATAAAAAGCTTCTGCTAAAAAACAAAACAAAAAAACCCAGGAGAGACGGAGCAGGAATTCTGCTGGAAAATCTGGAGGGGAAAGGCTTTAGAGGCACCCAGACCAAACGGGATGGATCAGAACCTTCAACCATCCCAAACAAAGAACCACAACAGTGTGTGGATCTTCCAGCATGAATAAAGAAAAACTGAGTCGTCCAGTGACTGAATGGCTCTACTGGCCCTTGCATTGTGGTTCCTGCTGGGATCCGATCGCCTCAACTTGTGAGCTGACCATTTCTGTCTGTATGCGACGCAAACATAACGCTACGTCAGAACGCGAACAGTAGAGGCAGCAGGTTTACATGCAAATTCAATGCTTTACGTGCATCAAGGCGAAGCAAAAGGTCCTGCAGGTCGTCTGAGCAGCTGAAGTATCTGAGGCGCTTCAGAAGCAGCAGCTGGAGTTGGAAACATTGACCTTTAGCTGCTGGACGCGCCTCATCAACCAATGAGAGAAGCTGATCTGGGAGCTGGCAGGGAGTCAGACGCAAGCACCGCTGATGCAGAGCGCTATGATCACTCCTCTGAAACAGTTTATTAACGCCTAAATTAACTTCAAATGTAGAAACCTGCCGGCAGAATATGTTGGCTTTTATTATCCTACTGCCTGCAGTTTGGATTACATTGGATTGATGTGACTCCGCCTCCGATGTGACCCACTGCTGAAATGTCTGTCTCGTGTTACATGTGATTTTCTTCTGCTCAGGATAAAGTGTCAAATATCCTTCCCCCCCCTTCTCTTTTCCCCATTGTGGCTCCTGTCTTTGCACAGATAAAGGGGGCCTATAGGTAACCACCTGGGAAGCCAGGTAATCGGTGGGAACCTGGGAAGCCATAAGAAAACGTCAAAGGCAGCGTTCTGCGGCACTGAGATTAAAGTCAGAATTCTGTAAACTTTTTTTTTTCATTGGCCCTAATCCTCTTCCATATAATCTGGATGAACTGACTGCACAGACCATGTTTTCAGGAGGACTTTCTCACTTCAACATAGATTCTAACTACTTTCTACCCGCTGATCACAGCTTATATAGCCGCCATTGTTCCAGGCAAAGAAAGGATAGGGTAGCTCCGCCCACACCCACTTTTCGACCGCGCAGCTAGAGCAGCAAAGATGCTTCAGCCGCACATCAGAACTAAACTTGTACAAGCATCAAAAAGGAAGCAGCACGCGCGTTTTTGCTGCTCCTGCTGCGTGCGGTGTGAACTTAGCGTTAGGCAGCAGTGGAGGAGCTTCAACAGAGTTTGTGGCTTTGTGAGAGCCTGAGATGATTGTGGACGCCATGGAGCGGTGAGGGATGAAGAACAGGAGGGGGGACAGAAAAAAAGCTCTGTTTTTTTTAGCTCTAACAGCTGCAGACGTTAGATGTGGGATCTCATCGGATCAGCAGCCTGATGATGTCACGTTTTCAGCACCGCTCTGAGCAGCTGCATCAAAACAGCCCAGCTGGTAGCGATGGAAAAGGGCCGGGGGTTCCGGCTTCCCTCTGTGGAGGCGGAGGAGGCTACCTGACGCCGATGGTGAACATGTCCAGGATCCTCTTCCCCTGCAGCCAGCCCACCAGCATGATGACCCCTGAAACAGAGCAGAGCAGACTGAGCACCGCCTGAAGATGCTGAGCAGGATCTGGGCTCTATGGAGGACAACGTCTCACCGATTATGCCGAAGGAGTAGAGTGACAGCTGCTTCCCAAGCAGGTCCATGCTCTTCTGGAGAGGAGTTTTAGGAGCCTGAAACAGAAGGAGACATTCAGCTGCAGTGAAGCATTGGAGGATTATGGGTATTTTCTCCTCTCAGGAGTCAGAACTACTTCCTTTTAGCTCATATTCAAACAAACAGCTTTTCCTCCTGAACTCAGAACTTTACCAGTCTGGAAATCTTCTGGTTTCTCAGCCAGATTTAAAGGAAAAGTCGCTCACAATTAGAATTCAAACTTCTGAAAGTCCTTTAAATATAAAATTATTTCATCCTGTTCAATAAATGATCAGTGTTTTTATTTCAGAGTAATTTTCATGTGAATGTGTTTTACTGGAGGCATCCATGTTTGTCAAAAGAACACTACTGCCACCTACTGGTTTGTGTGGCGTCCGCGGTCGCGGTATCGGCTGTTGATCAAGTCCCAGTGCTGTATCTGGTGTGTTTGTACCTGGTGTTTTTTTATCCAAGTCATCTTGAAAACATTCTTCTTCCAAATGTTGGCTACATATTACGGGTTTTTTTCTGTTGCTATATTTTTAACGCTAAATTCATTAAATCACCGCAAACATATTAGTTTTAGGTATAAATATTGATTCTACCTTGCTGACCAGACTTTTCCTTTTAATCCATTTTAATTTGTATGTGGGAGTTTTTCTCTCCACTGTTGCTGCATGCTTGCTCGCTTTGAGCGATCGTCTCATCTATAGTCTCTACCTGCTCATCCAGGTGGAGAGATTCCTGCAGAGTCAATGACTGGAAGCCATCGGCTGCTTTTCTTAGAAAATTGAACCATTCTGATTGAATTGTTTCTATAAAGTGACAGGCTGTGAAATTGCAGCTAAATTAACTGAATTTCTTTTCTTTTTAATCAGTGATTAAAAAAGACAGGTGTTAACAGGAGAACCTGACAGACTGAAGGTCATTTGATCTAATAGTACATGAACATAACAGCATCTAGGCCGGTTTAAAGGGGTAGCGAGTACATCCCAAAACAAGATTGTAGCCTTCCTTTTCTTCTAAATGACTTCGTTTTGAGTAAATTCTGGATGCTACCCACTCAAGACACTTGGAATACATTTGACGAGCAGTATGGAGGAATATTGACACGTTTTTGTGGACTTTTATGGACCTTCTGCCTCGGGTTTCATATAGACCTCCATTATTTGAATGTCAGCAGATACCAGCAAGAAGCCTCCCAGATCCCAGATGCATTTGAGATATCAAAAAGTACTCCAGGAGTGTTGTTCAGCATGGGGGTGAGTAGAAAAAAAGGAAGGCTAATCATGTTTTGGGTGTACTATTCCTTTAAATTGTACCGTAATGCTTTTTCATTAAGCGGATGCATTCTCCATTAGATCTAGATGACTGTGAGGAGACGGGTAGCCTGGCTGGATCAGAGGCTGCAGCTCCCGTTCACTGCCTTCTGGTTTCACCGAGGCAGAGATAGAATGTTCCAGGAGAAGGTTGACCAATGTCACCGCGCGCTAACCGAGTTCATCGTTTCACAGAATCGGATTCATGAAAATCTTATAAATTCCCAATCCTATTAAAGATTTTTATGACCCGCAGAAATCATGTTACACCAGAATTCAGATATTATAAATTATGCACTTGAAATAAGAGACTGCCAATAGAAAAAGGCAATATACATTTAAAATAAGTAAAAACGAACTGCAAAGTTTTTCATTTATATTCTTAATCCAAGAAATGTAAATTTTCTGCACACAGTGCAGGAACTTGCGGTTTTCTCAGATTCTATTTATTTATTTTTACGCTTGTTATTATTGATGGTTTGGAAAATTAAACGAAGAGAAATTCTTAAAAATATTTTTTTTTTTTAAAGAAAAAGTTGGGGGTTTTTTTGTTCAAAATTTGAGGAAACAGCAAAAAAGTTTTTATTGGGTTCATTTTAGGTTCCAGGAGTTCATCTTTTCCAAATTTCCATTTTCAACATTGGAGCAGAATTCCCTCCATCAGCAGCAGCAGATATTAAAAGGCGCTGGGCTCCAGCAGAGGGTTCCTCACCTCGAACAGACGCAGATCTGCAGGGACCCGCTCCCCCACCGACAGGCACACCGTGTCTCCAGGAACCAGCTCCCGGGCCAGCAGGTGGTCCAGGTGTCCGTCCCTGATGCTGATGATGGAGAGTCTCGCATTCACATCACTTTGGTCTTTGGAAAACACATTTTTTTTCTAATAAAAGGAGGAAGGTCTCACCAGTGACATTCTGGAGGCACCAGCTTCCCCAGCTCCTCCAACGACTTCTCTGATCGGTATTCCTGCAAACGAGACAGAATGAGAGCTAAACTACTTTCACTGCTGGATGCAAGTTGATAAAACTTTAAATTAAGAGTCAAATTAAACATTTTATGATTTAGGGATTTACTTCTAGATGTTCTAAAAATTAATGAGAGAACCAGTTATGTTCGTTCTCAGTACTGCCACCTGCTGGACTGAAGGTGTAGTGCAGTTTCTTCTCAGGATCAATTATCGAAGGCGCTTCTCAATATGCATTCTTTGAGCCGATCTCATGGTGCTCGTGACACGCCATCAGCCTCTGTAGCCCGAAGTACGTACTGCCACTCTCGAACGCCAGGATCGAACGCGAAGAACGCAACAAATCCTCGATAAAGCAGGTGCCTCAGCCCTCTTTATCGAAGCGCGAACATCAGAGCAGACTTGTAGTGTTATTCTTCAGACTGACCGCTTCCCCCCAGAATGCCCTTTCTGGGCGCAGCTTGATTCGAGACAAAGGCCACAGTGCTAAGTTAAACATTCCCTTTCTGCTGCTGTAACGCTTGAAATAGCCAATTCGGCTATAACATTATACATTGAAGCTCCCCTGTGTGGCCTGCTTACTTACAGAGTTAGTGCGAAAAGTCCGACGCTGGAGCCGACCAGAGTGACCGCAGACCTCCTCGGAACTCGCAGAGCCAGGGCTAAATTCTCCTACCCCCGGCCTGTAGTGCACCCCTCTCTCTCGTCTAGTTATGTCTTCGAACTACCATGGCCGCTCTGATGGCGTTTTTGGCGTTCGTAACTTTTTTCTAATGTTTTAAGCTTTAGAAATTAAAAAATATTGTTTTCAAAATGTTTTGTGTAGGAATAAATAGTTTTGACTGTTAAAGAAATGCTGAAGAACGCAAGGATGTGATGACGCCTCACAAGTACGCTTCTGTTCCAATACATAATGCGTTTTGTGCTCCCTCCCTCTCGCCAAGTCCACCTTCCTGCCTCTACAAGAACGATCTCTCACTAGAACGCTGAGGCACGCATCGCTGCTCGCGGAATTGAGAAATCTGCATAGTATAGCATCCATTCAAATGGCTTCAATGGCAGCCCACTTCCTCCTACATCCAACTACTGAGTGGACCCCCCCCTTTGCATATATTTTTACTCTTTTGACTCCACCCCTTTAACTGAATTACAGGGTTCTGACCAGGAGATGGCGCTTCTCTTTAGAGAAGTCCACAAATCATGACAGAAAAATATTTTAGTACAAATATTGATGTTTAAAAGGAATTGTGGGAGGTCTCAGCCAAGGACCCAACAAGGAAAGTAGGGAAAATGTTTAATGGCTACTGCTGTATGTTGGGTTATGGGAAAAGAATCCTGGGCTTTAAGCAGAGAAGCTGCTATAGCTGCTCCTGTCTTTATACTTTTAATTAGATAAGCTGTGAAGTTCAGTGCCGTCCTGTTCGGGTTTACTTATGGTCCTGTCACGTCTTGACCATTTATCCAACGTATGCCCGACGTTCCAGAAACTCCGGAAACGCTGGCATAGGGCTGAACTTTCGATGTATTTTTTAAGTTTTTTTTTTCAGTTTGGACGCTATACGGAAATTATTCATAATCGAGTCCAACAACTCATCGCACCTAATTTTACAGACTGACTAATGCATAATGCACGGTACAGACTGACTCTGGAGTGGATTTTCACCCTGTCCCGGCCCCACTCCCCACAGAAACAACTGTGTCCCCGATCCCGATCCCGGGCCAGTAGAAATCTAAATCCTGTCCCGTCCCACTCCCTGTGAGAAATTACTCCCACTCCCATTCAGAATGACCCCCTCCCTGCCCCTCCACCCCCATTCTTGTTGTTTTGAGTAGCTGGTGAAAAATTTTCAGAAGCAAGAAGCACTGTTGGTTTTGGGTTAGCGTGTAGTTTTTTGACTCGCATTATAGTGGAAAGGCTTCCGGGAAAAAACTACAAAATGGCGGCGCCAGTACTGGATTTTTTTTCTATTTTATTTTTATTTTTTGGCATCAATCCTAGTTTTTTTTACTATTGGTTTGCTCCCGCCCCGCCTTCCGTTCCGCTCTCTCTCAATGTTTAATCCTGTACAAGTCCCAATCACGCGGATCAAGTACTACAATACTGACTCCCCATCCCCACGGGAATCCTGAAAGATGTCTCTAACGCACGGCAGCCGTAATGCACTTAGTGAAGCATCAGGTAAAGCTGCTCCTTTCAGGCACGGAAGGCGCCCAGTCTGCTTAAAAATATGTCTTTGATCGCGGTATTACCTCGGCCGTATGCGTTTCTACTGCCTCGCCAAAAGAAAAAAACAAAAAAAAAAAAAAAAAGAAAGAAAAGAAGGCTTCTTTTGGTGTCAGCAGATTGAGCGTCATGTCTGCCAGGAAGTGTGTTACAGGGTGGGGCTACGTGAACCCAGAGGGAGTGATCCATCACCCTCCCCCCTCTGGCTCACCCTGGGCGATGGGGATGAAGTTCGAGGGGAGAACTCGACGTTTCCTCCTGTGAACCCCAAAAAATAAATGTAAAAAACGCCATGTATCCTCTACGCCATTATACAGTAGCTGGAAGGTAGAAACACGCTCAGCCGCCTGGAACACGCCAGATACGCTGATATGCGCGCTTTGAGAGAGAAGTTCTGGATAAGTTACGCAGAAGTTAATCAGAGGTTTAGGATCAGCTAGACGCCACCGACTGATGAGGAACTGATGCTGAACGGATGTCTGTCCACCTCATCAGATAACTGACCTGGAACTGATGGACCATTTATGGCAAATGCTGGCGCACGTCGCCGGACTTGTCGCATGGACGCGTGGTGCCAGCACGCTTTTAGCGCCGCTCATAACTTATCCAACGTATGGCAAGCATTTTTACCAGAGTTTCCGTACATCAGGCATACGCCGGGTCTAAACCGTCAAGGTGTGAGGGGGGCGTGGGCGGGGTGACCTGAGCAGAGAGGCTGGAAGCTTTGTTTGGCTTTTTCTCCTCACTGCCGTTTTATTTTTATTAGTCAGAAAGAGGAAGACTTCCAGACAAATTGGGACGTACCTGAACAAAGGCCACCGTCACCACGATGATGATGGCCTGTCAGACAAGAAGAAGGGAAAAATAAACACATATGCATGGGTTGGGCTCCAGTCTTACAAAGCTAACAATATAAAGCCTACAATCATCAGCAATCCTTTGTTTATTTCAGGCTCAGATCAAAGACGGACCGGCTGCAGAAATGAAACCATTTCAGATCAGAAGTTCTGCTTTTCACAGCCGGTCCGATCTGAGCGAGCGGATGGTTCTGGGTCCACGGAACACAGCTGGACAGAAGCTCAACGTACCACAGTGATGCTGATGGCGTCATCGAACTGGTGCATGGCGACGCTGATGACGGCCGAGGCGAGCAGCAGCAGGATGAGGGGATCTTTGAACTGCAGAGGAACAAAGACTGAAGGATTAAAGCGCAAAAACCCAAAACACACAAGATGACATGGGAGATTCAGACGCTGCTGAAAGGAGGGCGTGCTCCACAGGAGCCGGCGCTCCCTCAGCAGGTGTGCAGCTGGAGGAGCCCGTTCTGCAGAGACGCTGCATTCTTCCTACGTTCTACTAATAAAACATCTCAGTCCTGAAGCTCCGATTCATCAAACACACCCAGATAGAAATAAAAACACGATCAATAGCTAGAAATTCAGGTTATATTGTCTATATTTATATATTTTTTCAAACAAAGCGGAGTATGTTCGACGTCATCCTTGTGCGCAGGTTGCCGTTCATTCTTCCTGTCCGCTGAACTGCTGCTAGCAGTTTTCTCCCATGCCTGGAAGATGTCTAGTGCTGCTACCACAGATGATCTCTTTCCAGATGGACGATTCAGATTAGCTAGAATGAATAGAAGGGGTAGAATATAGGCCGCCTGCTTGGACCGGGTCAGCTTCGTTGTTACTTTACCCAGTCCGCCGCTGATGACGCCATATACATGCGACGCTTTGTTTTTAAAAGATAGATATTAAAAAAATATAACTGCGTGATGTCTGAGGGACATGTGATTGGCCTACATGTAGTCTAGGTTGCATTTCAAAGGTGGTGCCAGGTATAATAAGCACAGCACACCAGTCAGTCAAGTGAGTCCAGTCTTAACATGATGACTTGATGAGGTGACTGGAATCTGGTGTGCTATTGCTTGGTTGAAAAGAAGACCTGCAGCCTCACACCGCCCTTTCTGGAACCAGTTTGAGACCTGCTTGGCCTACATGTTCTGGAATGCTGGCGTACTCATAAAGAATAAATAATGAACAGTTTAGTTTAAGCCTTCCAGTCGCTGCTCATAGGAAGACGTGCTACTGGATATAACCTAACGAATATCTTTCAGAACCGCCCAAATGACACTAAACTAATATGGGCGTGAGTAATTCCGATACTCCGCCAGATGGATTTGTCTTCAACATATCCATCTGGAAACCTTCCGCTGAAGTAATTTTGGGAAGGGGCTTAAATACTGGTTTAGTGGGATTGGCCTATGTTGGTGATAGACGGGCCAAATAAACCAATCAGATCAACGGCTAAGCAGTGGACGCGTACTAACAGAGCCGTATGGTACCTAAGAGTGGTTTCTCAATTGATAGATCAAACTCTTGCTGAAACCAGTCGGGAGAAGAGCAAAAACATCTTTTCCTCTGAGAAAAGCCTCCAGAGCAGTGTTTTGCTCTTCTTTTCAGTGAAGAAATACTCTATAATTCCCATAAAACTTGCTCTCGATAGCCACGCTAACGCTAGTTTCATCGGGCTGAAGCCGCCATGTTCTTTAGGACTGAACTGTGGCGCTTCTCGTATGGCGTCACACCCAACCCGCACCAAAGCCAACGCTGATTGGACGTTCGTTTGGTGAAACGCTCCAAATTTTCTTTTAACTTATGGAGAGTCTCCAGACTGATTAAGCAGTGAAAACCTTGAAAGTCATCTGTCGAGATCAGGATGGTCTTAACAGGCTAATGGGTGAGTAGAACATGATGTAATAAATGCAAAATTGTTGGGGCTAATGTGTAAAGAAAAAAAACAGGCTGCTCCCCTTTAAGATCTGGTTTAACCTTCAACAGAACAAACAGAACCGGCTTGGGACTCCCCCCCCCCCACTCTGCTGGATGGCGGCCGTTAGACGTTAAAGTAGATGAGAGGAACGTCAGAGGAACCGAGCTCAGCAGAGCTGCATCCGGCTGAGAGACGTGGAGACGGGACAGAACCGCGATGGAGGGAACCAAAGAGAGGATCACCACAGAGGTGGAGGGGTGGTGATCTGGGCTGCCTTCAGAGTGAACCATTAACCTCCTCTGGAAACCAGCGTTTCAGAGTCTAATCTAAGCTGAAGCTGGATCTAAACCGATCAATCTATGAATCATAATCCCTATCCAGCAGCAGACCTAATAGGAAAGCAGACTCACTGGCCTAGTCAAAGCCCGCACCCCTTAGCGGCACGGGTCTGTTAGTGGCATCAAGGTAAACTGGGTTTTAAAGCCTTTAAAGCAGCTGCAAACTGTTTGTCAGCTGGCTGAAACTCCGCTCCGAGCCTCTACCTGAGAGAAGAAACAAAGTGGGGGGAAATTGAAGCAGCACCCACCTATGGAGGGAAATTTACCCCAATATTAGACGAAGCAAAAAGGACATGTTTTAAAAAAGGAAACTTAAGGAAAAATGTTTTTAAGAAATAAACCCTTGAAAAACTTTTAATATAAAATGTTAGCGGGGCTTCATCATTTTGAAGCTTATTTTTTCCCATTTTAGGGGTTTGTAAAGATTTCACACTGAAGAGCAGAGGGTGAGACAAAAGCCTCTTAAAAGGGATGAAAATTGTATAATTCATAAAAAAATTATTTTAAAAAAACTTTGTTTTAAAAATACAATTTGGAAAAAATAAAATCTGAAAAATATCAAAACTGGAAAAACTTTTTAAACTAAGAAGTGTTTGCAAGTTTCATTTTTTAAACAAATTTCCTTTTCTGGAATGTGTCCTTAGCTTTCATGAATATTGGAAATAATTTCTCTCCGTAGCCGTTGCTCTATTAAGGCGGCGCTGATTTAATGTGCAGCAGCGCCGACTGTCTCGGTCCTCCTCGGTCATCCTCCTCTTCCTCGGTCCTGTCCCTTTAAGAGCTGATGTGGGGAATGTGGAGCAGAATCAAAGCCCCTCAGGCAGCTTCTATGATTTGATCTGGAGTCTAAGAGCTGCTCTGCTCTCCTCTGAGAACATCTCAGCCTTTAGTCTGAAGACCCTCGTTTCAACGTGACCGTCAGCTGAGATAGAGAGGAGCATCGAAGCCGGCGCAGTAAAGGCCCATTCATACCTCACGTAAAAGACGGATACGGATACGTGTGGAGTGTTTCATACGTTCTAACCGTCGATTTCGTCTGTACTTTGACACGAAAATTGGGAGCTTGCGCTTACGGATCGAAACGGATCAATACGGAGCAATACTACCGGAACGGTGGGGGCGCTATTGAGTTTTAGTACAAAATGTCAACAAAATCACAAAGAAGGTGTTAGAATTCCCGGCTTTAAACAATGGCCCCACGCTTCAATCAACCATCGATCTCGGTAGTTTACTTTTCTTTTTCGCTTACGGAGCAAATGCAACAGAATCAGTCTTGATCATCGCCATGTTTTGATCAATGACGAATCATTGGCGCCCAGCACTGCCACCTAGAGGAAATACGGGTTATTGCGCACCTCAACGGACGGAGTGTATGAAGGAGTCAACGGATAGAACGCACGGACAGAAATACGGACGCAGCAGGCTCAAACGTGAGGTATGAATGGGCCTTTACATGTAAATAAGAGGTAATACAGGGAGAGCGTCTCCATAGCAACATCCAGCTTTGATCTTACACAAGCGGACTGGCGCCCCTGCCCGAACCCGGAGCGGCCGTTACCTGAGAGATGTACTTCTTCCATAGCGGCTCGTCTTCGCTGATGTCGAACTCGTTCCAGCCGTGGTACACCCTCCTCCGGGTCACCTCCTCCTGGGTCAAACCCGACTGCAGGTCAGCCTGCGGGCAGAGAGAGGAACGCAGAGCTCATTCTGGGCTGCGTGTTGGCATATAATCCACTGACGGCGCCTCAGAGATCCGTTAATGCAGGTTCAATAAGGACCGAAGGATTCTGGAGCATTTTTCTCATGACTTGTAAAAACAAACCAATTTAGAGACATTCTGGTGAAGATTCTCAGTCACTCAGGTCAAAGGCATTTCAAAAAAGTTAAAAACAATCCACTGGACTTTGTTTTCAAGTTTGAAGACGTTTCTCTTCCATCCAGGAAGATTTTTCAATCCAAAATGTCAGAAATAGCGTTTAGTTCCAGGTTTTCATCCAGCAGCCCAACAAAGCCTGGTTTTTAGTTTAGAAAACATGCAAGTAGAAACGGATGAACGGGTCCCCCCCTGCAGTGCCTCATACCTGTCTATGTTCTCTGAAAGGGGTCATTAAAGGGAATTGTTGACCTGGCTGAATAGGAGAGCTCTTCTGTTCCGCTGTAAAGCAGTTGGGGTTACGATGATCGCGATAACAAGAAAGAAATGCAGCTCTACTGTTAAGAAAAAACAAACTTAAAACAGGAGGAGGTGGTGGACACACACAGGTTTCAGCTTAAAAAAAAAACTAAAAAAGCAGCCATCTAGTTGATTCCTTCCTGCTATCACCCTCATAACCCCGGCCCCCCCATTTACATAGGGGAACAGAAGACCCTCACCTGTTCAAAGGCCACAGGCCACAACTATTCCCTCAAACGACCCCTCTTTCAGAGATACATAGACAGGTATGGGGGCATTGCAGGCTAACAGTCTGAGCCAAACCCATTTTACCAAAGGGGTGTAGGGCCCTATAAAATCAGTTTTATTTTTCTGGGGGCAGTGAAATTCCGCTTTTTTCCATTTAATTTTTGAAAAATTCCTTTTTCCATTTAAATTTGCTAATTCAGTTTTTAACCCTTACTGTTATTTCAGTCGTAAAAAGAATGTCCTTTTAATGTTAATTCTAGGGATGCACCCATATAATCGGGCCCCCTATCCTGACATCGGCCACCCCACCCCATATTTAACCCGAGTATTTGATCAGAGCTCTGAGTTTCTAAAGTCTAAAAAAAACTACTTCTTCTTCCTCAAAAACTTCTTTTTTTACAGACTTAAAACTTCTAAAGACGAGGAAAAAATATTGATCCATTAAAAATATCCCAATATCTTCCTATGCTGATATATTGCCATTTAAAAACACTCATATCAATCTCTTTTTACTAATGAAATATTGCTATATGTCATCAAGTATGCTACCTAAATCCCCCGGTAAAATTCACTCAAATGGTTGCCATATATTTTTATATGTTGATATATTGACGGTATCAATCTATTTTAATAACAAAAATCTCACAAAGAATTTGCAAAAATATCAATGAGAGTTTGTAACCAGAACGATGAAATTTCACAATTAACATTTTGAAAGTAAAACAGATCGATATCGCTTTTTAAAAATCTATTTGATATCAGCATATGAAAATATATTTGAGTATATAATTTTTTCAAAGTGGGGTCAGAAATGGATAACAAAACTGCTATTTTCAATGACTGCTTATTTTTGTCCACAGCTTTAACATCGGTATCGATATCGGTTATCGACTACATGAGTTTTTAAAATATCGCATACCGTGATATCGGCTAAAATCCCAATATCGTGCATCCCTATTAATGAAACTCAAAATGTACACACAAAATAAAATATGTGATGACCCTTAAATTTATTAAGGTAAAAAAACACATTTACTCATTACTTTTACTGCATGATGCAACATAACACTGCACTCTAAGAACTAATGGTTATAAATAAAAGTGCTCCATTAGCTTTTTGAAGTAAAAAAATAAAATAGGACCTCTCAATGTTAGAATTATAAAGTATTTGATAAAGAATCATATTTTCCATACAGTACATTAAAGTGCATAAAAAAGTACTCCTGAGTTATAAGATTAAAGGGGACTTTGTCATCATGTAACAGACAAAAACTTTTGATCAAAAGTTATTTAAAGTATTCAAGTTGCGAGCCAACTTTCTTCATTTAAGTTTCCCACCGATCAGAAATATCACCGTTGAAATACAGGATTTCCAGCCTCTTTGTTTTGAGTTCAGTGAGTTTCTCTCTCCTATCTGTGAGAAGAGCTTTGTATTTGCTGAAGCTCCGCCCACAATCAACTGGGCGGAGCTGTGGAGAGCCGCTTCGCCATTTTTTCAATGTTTTGATGGGGGACGGTGAGCGGAAATGACGGCGCGGGAGGGGTTGTGTCGCCCAGATTTGCGTCCCCCAGTGTGCATTTCCCCTCCGACGTACGTTCTTCTCCCAAATGTAGAAATTCCGCGTTTACACTAGATTCTGCGATTCCGTCTGCGATTTCGGTGATCGCGGAAATTATAGGGCCCTAGTGGTGGACTCGTTCATCCGTTTCTATTCCTGACAGTTTGAATTAAAAAAAGAAGAAAGTCCATTGGATTGTTTTTCAACTTTTTTGGAACAACCATAGAGACGGATGCCAACGGATGGTTCTGGTGGACAGCTGATGACTCTAGTTTGTAACCATGACAACAGCCATGACCTAAACCGAACCAGCGTGCTGCAGATCAAGGGCAGCGGATATTGGACCCGGACCAATTTAACCGCATCGTTCCAGAGGAGGTTCCAGTGCGATCTGGAGTCAACCAGAGGTCCGCTGTAGGAGAGCAGAAGATCGGTTCATCGGATCAGAACCTTCAGTCACAGCTCTGACCAACAGCTCGTCTTCCGTCTCGTTCTTCAGATCATTGATCCGGTTTTTTCTCAGGTCCCCATCTGCAGTTAGAACCGGTCCTCAGGTGCTTCCCTGATAACGGAGGGAAACTGATTCTACCAGTCTAGATAAGAGAGTTTATCTTGTGTCTCTGCAGACGGACGCCGGTCCTTATCAGCGCCATTAACCGGATCTATGCACACGGATCTGAACCGGATGTCAGTGACAATGAGCTCCACTGGTGTTCCTGGGAGCAGATTATATCCGTCTGTAAAACACAGACGGGAGAGACCGAGCAAGGAGGACTTTTCAGACCTGGTTTTCCTCTTTAAAGGAAAAGTCACGCTCATATTCAGAATTCAAACTTCTGAAAAGTACTTTAAATCTGAAATGATTCCATCCTTGTTCAATAAATGATCAGTGTTTTTAATTCAGAGTAATTTTCATATGAATGTGCTTTACCGGAGGCATCCATGTTTGTCAAAGAACACTACTGCCACCTACTGGTTAGTGACATTGTCATGTCACGGTGCGTATCGGCTGTTGATCAAGTCCCAGTGCTGTATCTGGTGTTTGTCACAACGCGCTATTATCCAAGTCATCTTGAAAACATTCTTCTTCCAAATGTTGGCTACATATTACGGTTTTTTTTCTCTGGCCAGAAGTTCGGATGGCAAATCCTCCATCTTCTGATTATTCATGCTTTCATCTCCTCACGCTTAGACTATTGCTACAGTCTTTTTACTTGTTGGAGCAAGAAGCAGCTTTTCCGTCTCCTGGTTTTCCAGATCTATGCAGCAAGGCTTTTAACTCACATTAACAAAAGAGTTCTATACTGTGTCCCATAGTCTGAGGTCATTGGGCCAATCACTGTTAATGGTTCTACGCAGTCGTTTTAAAACCAGAGGGGATGGTTGTTACGAAAATTGTTTTAAATATTTTTTAACTGATTAACCCTAAATTCATTAAATCACAGTTTTAGGTATGATCCTTTGATCATTCGTTGATGACCAGACTTTTAAAAAAAAGTTCTGATCAGCAGCCAGACGAATCCTGATCACTTAGGATCCAAGATGAGACGGTTAGAGCTGCAACTATTCATTACTATAGGACCCCTTATTTCATCATCATTCTCTATTCTCCCACCTGCAGAATCTGTTAGTTCAATCCCTAACGTTCTGCTCTCTGCTTTTTCTCATAGTAGCTTCATCTGGTCTGTTCCTGTTTGGCTGTGACTCCATCCTGAGAGAAATATCAGCCTCGCAGCTGCTGCCATCAACACCTTTGTTTCTAGATGTTGGAGTTAGCCTGTTTTCCAAAGTGTAGTCCTGTTTCCCTCTGGACTGTCAGGACTAACTGGATGTGCTTTCTCTCATCCTCTGACATGGGAGCTGGCTCGAGCCTGCCCTCATCCGCCTGGCTGTGTGTTTCACCCAGTTTCACTTGGACCGCCTGTGGAGCTGGTTGACAGTTGCCTTTTGTTTGTATCTATGCTTCTTTCTATGTCTGCTTCTCGTCTCCCTTGAACCCCAGTGTGGCTCCTCAGCAGATGGCCACGCCACACTGAGCCTGGTTCTGCTGGAGGTTTCTTCCTGTTCAAAGGGAGTTTTTCCTTCCACTGTCGCTACAAGCATGCTTATTGTGAGGGATTGCTGAAGAGTCAATGAGAAAAATAATAATTTAATGACTTTTAATGATTTTTAATGACCCGTAGAAACCCTGATCTGGCTTTCTGCTCGTTCTGCTCCGCTGCCAGCAGCTGGGAATCTATTTAGGCTCAAAAAGACGATCTAAACGCTATTAGGAAGGATGCTTGGTGTAGCTTATTTTACCAGAATCAAATGGTTTTTGGTTAATACAGGCATATAACAGGACTAAAACCAGAATTCAGTCATTAAATCATTCATTACATATGAGAAAATTTCAGGAAATCTTACATAAAAACATAAATTCAAAAAAAAATTTTTGAATTTATGATAGAACTGAATGTGGAATTGGCTGATACATTCAAAGTTACCATAATTATTGCAGTGTTGGATCTTAAGGCCTTTAAATTGTCAGTCAGTCCGCCCCTCTGAGCATTTAATATGTCACTGATCCATTTCTTCCATGAATATTTCTCTATTGTTTTATGGAAACATGAAACCAAGGTTCCTGAACAGAACCAGGAAGGTTCTGGTTCCCTCCATACCTGCAAGATGCACGCTACTTCATTAACCGGGAGTTCAGAGGCTTTTCTGGACGTTAGTACCGGAACCATGGTCTCATCTTCACTGCAGGGTTGGTTCTGGGAAAGCTGCAAGACACAAAGAGACATGGAGGTCGGGTCAGCACACACCTGGAAACTGGGTCACACAGAACTTTATCTGGTAATGATCTGTGGGTCTGTTAGCTGCATGAAAGCTTCACCTAACAGAGCCAGAAATGGGTCGATGCAGGGAGCATTAAAGCGTTCCCAGTGGTTCTGAAATGTAAACCAAAATGCATCAGAGTTTAAAAAAAAAAGAAACCGGACCAGAACCAAAAGGATGTGAACCTGCAGAGCTTCACAGTCTGTCCTGAGTCTGAGGAGCTGAAAGAAACTCTGGGATTTCTCAGACACATGCGATGTTTATTCAACCCGAGGCCGCAGAACGGAACAACAGGCACCAAACGCTGACGGGTCGACCCGACTCAACTCTCAGCTAAATGTCACAAACCGACCCGACAGAGCCAGAGAAAAGTTACCAAGAACATCCGAGGATGTTTTCCAGTAGAACCTGCCTGAAAGTCTGGCTCTTTAGAGACACTTTCAGGTCCGGGTCAGAACCGAGGGTCTAGAACGGGCTGAGCAGGACCAGTTGGACCGATTCATAATCAGGTCATACAAACAGGTCGTCCTTCTCAGGTTTCAGCTGGACGCTAATGACCATCAGCACAGCAGGAGCTAAAAGGCTTTAAGGTTCTGACCCCCCCAGGCGTGGAACAACCCGACCCGGTTGCCACCAATCACCTGCAGCTCAGACCTTCCTGTGAAGGACCTGCTCCCCAGGGGAAACAATCCTCCTGGTTCTCCTCTGAGGTGAGCTGCTGTGATCAGACACTGAGAGGATTGGTGCTGATTGACAGGGAGTAAAGCTGCTGAAGAACCAAGCGGCTGTGCGCCCCCTACAGGAACGGAGGGCAGCAACAGTTCATGTTTCTAAACTCTGGTCTGATTCTGACAGAGACTCATCCTACAGAAGAAAGGAGCCTAAACTAGACTTTCCAAGAAAATATTCCTTAAGTTCAAGGACCACATGGAGCCTGGCTGCAGATAGACATCAATACTTATAAGTATTTGATTCCTTCCCACTATCATCGCAACCCCAAACCCCTTTACAGGGGAACCGAAGACCTGGCCTTTTCAGTCAGGCCAACAATTACCTTTAACGACCCCCTTTCAGAGACATGGGATGTTTCTTTATTTACTAGAACCAGAGTACGGACTTGTGTCCTCGCAAAGTATGGAGGTGAGAAGAACTCAGTGAAGTATGGAGAGAACAGGAGCACGCAACATTAATGGGTCAACTGGAACAGAAGCGTACTGATGACATCATCCCAGGCTCAGCTGGTCTGGAGCTGCATTTCTCCTCCTGTTATTAATCTAGATCTAGTCTCTAGATAATAAATTCTAACTTTTTCATTTAGTGGGGGAATAATAATGAACACAGTCAGATAAACACTAATCAAATAAAAATTTTGCCAAATAAAACAAAAATATCGCCATCAGAGCCAGCAGTACTTCACACATGGCTATGCAGAGAGAGGGCTGCTGCAGACCGGCTAACGTTAGCCATGGCTGCCATTAGCCTTGAGCTCCACTGATTGCCTCGCTCTCAACTTCGGAGAAATGTTTTTTATTTACGCATTAAATCGGTAAGTGGCCGATATAGTGGCTCTTAAAGGTATAATGTTCTCGCCTCAAATAATCTTAAAAACATCCTTTTATTGAACAACAACAACAGAAAAGACAACTTTTAACTAGGGATGCACGATATTGGGATTTTGGCCGATATCAGATATGCCGATATTTTAAAACTCATGTAGCCGATAACCGATATCGATACCGAAGTTAAAGCTGGACAAAAAAATAAGTAGTCATTGAAAATAGCAGTTTTGTTATCCATTTCCTGACACTTTGAAAAATAATATACTCAAATATATTTTCATATGCTGATATCAAATAGATTTTTAAAAACGCTGTATCGATCTATTTTACTTTCAAAATCTGGTGAAATTTATTCGCTCTCTGTTACAAACTCTCGCGGATATTTTGCAAATTTTTGTGAGATTTTGTTAGTAAAATAGATCGATACCGCTACAATATAGTAACATATAAAAATATGGCAACATTTGGTGAATTTTCGTGGGGATTTCTAGAAGCATAACGATGACATATAGCAATATTTCATTAGTAAAAGAGATTGATATGGTGTTTTAAATGGCAATATATCAGCATATGAAGATATTGGGATATTTTAATGGATCAATATTTTTCCCTCGTCTCTTTAGAAGTTTTTCAGTCTGTAAAAAATAAGTTTTTGAGGAAGAAGAAGTAGTTTTTATTTTTTTAGACTTTTAGAAACTCAGAAGCTGATCAAATATCGGCTAAATATCGGTGGCGTCTCAATGTAAAATATTCAGTTTTAAGGCCGACATCACCCCATAGAGGGGCCCATTATATTAATGCATCCCTACTTTTTAACCTAATACTCTAGGAGCCTGTGGTAATACCTGGAAGCTGCTACTGCCGCAGTGCATGCTGGGACAGCTGTCAGTCTGGGGACGAGACAAGTCTGCTCTGATGCATGCTGGGTAAAGAGGGAGGGGCCAGAACAACATCCGAGAATTTGTCTGTTCTCTGTCTTCTTCTTGTGAATTGGAACAGCACTAGGGCTGAGGCCTAGTGCACAAGAACGCACAAGTACACATGTTGAGAAACGCCAACGGCCAGACAGGTATGGGGCATTGCAGGCTAACAAAAGAAGCCCCATTCCAAAGGGGGGGACCCATTCCTTCATTTCTATTTGCATGTTTTCTAAACTAAAACCAGGCTTTGTTGGGCTGCTGGATAAAACCTGGAACTAAACGCTATTTCTGACATTTTGAATTGAAAAACCCCTGGATGGAAGAGAAACGTCTTCAAACTTGGAAACAAAGTCCAGAGGATTGATTTTGAACTTTTTGGAATGACCATAAGGATTTAGTTTTCCATAATGAGGCGAGGCGACTGATGCAATTGCCCGTTGAGGTGCAACACGGTGCCAGAATATTGCTGCATGTTTCTAAGATAAATTTCGGGTCCGATCCAATTTGTTCTGATCATTAACGGCCACATAAACAGTTCAATCCGATTATTTTTTTATTCTTTGGATCAGCTGACATTCAGTTGGATCTTTGAGATTTAGTGCATGTAAACGTAGCTAATAAGTGATTTTTTAAATTGAACATTTTACAGTAAAAATATTTCATTATATTTTATTTTTGATTGGTAAAAAGTGGGCGCATTGAAGGTGATTTACAAAGACTGTTCTAATATTAATAACAGGTTTGGTTCTGCGAATTAAAATGAGCGGATCAGTTGTTCTTCTGGCAGCTTGAGAGCAGCCGTAAAAGAAAGATGAGGTTCTAAGGCATAAAGCTGGAGGCAGCGATGATAAAACATTTCTATACAGTGAAGCCTCGCTAGAACGCGGTTCACTTTTCACGGTCTCGCTGCTTCACGGATTTGCATCATGCATCGTTAAACTTTATTGTCAAACATATTAATGGTGGCATGTCGGTTTATAAGGATCTTTTGGCCCAGAAGAAAAAAAAAAGAGCGACAACAACTACCGACAGGCTTTAGAAGAAAAAACGCCACAAAGCAGAGTCAGGATGCCACGGCTCCGTCAGAACGGCAGTGAAATACTGTACTGTACACGTCAGTCACCATTTGTCCTACTGTACTTTGTATTTTTTTTCATAATCATTTTTCATCAGTCAAGGTGGGGGCGGTGCTGATCCCCGCAATATTAACCCTTCATTTCATATTGATGATTAAAATTATTACTTATTTATTTATAACATATTATTTTACAGTACAGAACAGTAGTTAACAACGTTTATACCATACTTTTATTTGTTTAACAAATGCTTGGGCCTGTAAAAAGTTTTTGTTCCTTGATTTCAATGCTGTGTGGAGTATTTCATTGTATAATAACGGTTTCTACTTCACATATTTCACCTATCGCGGGTTCTTTTTGGAACGTAACCCCCGCAATAAACGAGGGTTTACTATAGTGCATTTCATGTAGGCAGCCTTTCTCTATCTGCCATGAACAAAAATTGTAACACAAGATAAAAACCCCCGGAGTCGAAGTTAAAGACAAAAAAGTTTAAAAAGTTTTCTTTGTCTGCAGATACAGGAGCCATAATCTGATTCATATCAAATTATTCTCCGAGCAGTTTCATATACCTCCACCATAAAGGCACACCCAGAAGAAGAAAAAAAAAACATAGCTGTATGTCCAGGAAGTACACTAAAAAGAATATTTTTTTCTCCTTCCAAACTAAAAAAAAAACACCTGCTGCCCGTTTTCAGCCTCCTGAGGCAACAGTATTGATAATAAAGTAAATATAAAAAAAAAGTGTGGAAGTTTATAAAAAACATTGACTTTATAGTTAACGCAGCCAATTAGGTGTCAGCATTGCTACGGAAGCGGCTCTCGTCCCGCCCACTGAGTTTGATATGAAGTTTAAATATTTGATGAATTAAATAAATCGAGCAATAATTAAGGGCAGATGTAAAAAAAAAAATTTCATGTCATAATTTAAAAGGCTAATTTAATGACTGAATTTTACATTTCATAATTAAATTGTTTAAATATTTATCTATAAAGATACATGGTGATTTAAATTACTTAATGTACATAAGTACATTTCATTTTGTCACCTTTAAGCCTCCACATTTTAAAGACGCTGAAACCTTCTGAAGGTCAAAGTTCACCGTCATTCATAGCAGGAATGACAGATGCCTTTGTTAGAGCCTTCAAGTTAATGTTTTCCTAAGCGGTTCATTATTCGTCTATAGGTTTCGCAATGGTCTCCAAAATAAACCCACAATGCATTTTTTTTCAGGGCACGGCGTCACGCACAAACTTTACGACTAGTTCAACGCGATTGTCTTGTCGTCCTGCAATAAGATCGCACAGACTGACGAGTGTACGGTTACGCAGACACAAACTTAATAAAGGAAACACGGGAATCCACCCACGAACAAAAAATAATGACACGTCAACAGCAGCTGCATTCATCTCTTTATGGCCGTCTTCAAAGACTTTCAAGGCCTTGAACTTATTTTTAGGTCTTATTTAAGAACTTCCAAGGATTTCAAAGACCCATTGGGTCAGAGTCAGTCTTTTTTCCCCTTGAAACAGCGGATTTTCCTTTGATTTGAGTAGGTAGGAAAGATAATTTGCCAATAAAATTTGATTATTTGATTTAAAAATCAGAAAATAACTCCTTTAGCTTCTATCAAGAACATCTAATTTTCTTTTTTTTAAGGACAGAAATCCTACTTCCATCAGCAGATCATCTTAACTTGCTCAAATTCAGGAAAGATACACATTTTACGAAAACCTGGTTAATTTTTAGATCCGTTTTTTTTCTCCAAAGTATTTTTATTAAGCATTCAGTCAAGGAAAATACAATTTCAAGTTCATTAGAATAATTTTCCCCCTTTAACCCCTCGAACAACCCTCATGTTGCACCATTAAGGACAATCAAAGTTTGACAATGTGTATTACTCCTTTTAGATCCGTTTTTGCTGGAACCGCTCAGCAGGATGAACCACTAAGACCCGTCGAGTCTTTTGTTGGACCCGTTCAGAACCAAAGTTGGGTTCAGCAGCTCCATTTATCCTGTGGGTAAAGCTCAGGGACGAGCGTCGCAGCAGGAACGCCGTCGGCTCGGTCCGCTCCCGACTCATTTGACTGCAGTTTCTAACATGCAAAATAAAAACAAACAAACCAGCTAAAAATATCTAATCCAAACCTTCCCAGATGTTCTGGATGGTTCTACGGGACAGAACCTGCTTTCAGGACATCGTTCAGAAAAAAAACGCAGGAAAGAAGGATGACAAGAAGTCATCAATTGAAGAACCTCAAAGTGATGTAGGAGAGAAAAATCTACAGCAGGTTAAGGTCCAACCAGAACAACCAGAACCAGCTTCAGAGACGTTCTAAATGCAGCAGACTGAGCAGGTTCTGGTAAATGTTTGCAGCAGGTGTGACAGAAACACCTGAACCGGATCAGGAAGGGTTGGATGACGGAACCTGAGATCCGTCTGGAGAACCTCTCCTCTCCAGGTGATCAGAACTCACCTGCTGCGGCTGAAGCATCATTTCCTGTTCCTCCTGTTTCCTCCAGAGGGACGGGAAAGGAAACCTGAACATGTTGGCGCTGGGGAGAGCGGTCCGCTCCAGGAACCGTCAGGAGGAACCAGGAGAGCGTGAAGGATGGGTCTGCTGTGTCACCTCTCCTCTGACTCACAAGGTTGGAGAAGGCGTGAACTTTTATAGTGAACAGCTGAAGGGCGGGCCGTGTGTACTCAGCAGACACGCACAGACCCGGATCATCTGGTTCTGCAGGAAGCATCTCCGTCCTGGAGGACTCCCAGGAACTAGGCTGAACGTATAGAATATCGTCTTTTTGTGATTTACAGCGATCTAAATGGTAAATAGCATGTACTTATATAGCGCCTTTATTCAAGTTAGGATACTTGACCAAAGCGCTTTACGCTACATTCATTCACCCATTCACTCACACACTGATGGTGGCAAGCTACATTGTAGCCACAGCTGCCCTGGGGCTCACTGACAGAAGCGGGGCTGCCGTACACTGGCGCCACCCTCTGACCACCATCAGTAGAGACAATGCAGGTGAAGTGTCTTGCCCAAGGACACAAGCGACACTGAAGTTGGGAGTCGGGGCTTGAAACGTCCAACCCTTCGATTTCAGGGCAAACTTCTACATCCAATGCCACAGATCTACGTCCAGAACCTTCCATGATTCTTCTGATTTTACCTCAGGTCCTCCCTGGATCCTGTAGAACTGGGTCAGAACAGCAGTTCTCCAGCCTCCAGTTCAGGTCCATTTTGAGAACAGTCCAGAACATCTTCTGATTCCCTGTCTGATCCAACATCGGTTCAGACCCGATACAGATAAAAGGTTCTGGCTTAGAAAAACATCTACTTGGAGGTCAAAGGGCTGGGATCAGATCAGAACCCAAACATCCGGATCGGATCATCCCGGATCGGATCAGAACCCAAACACCCGGATCAGATCAGAACCCAAACACCTGGATCAGATCAGAACCCAAACACCCGGATCGGATCATCCCGGATCGGATCAGAACCCAAACACCCGGATCAGATCAGAACCCAAACACCCGGATCAGATCAGAACCCAAACACCCGGATCAGATCAGAACCCAAACACCCGGATCAGATCAGAACCCAAACACCCGGATCAGATCAGAACCCAAACACCCGGATCGGATCATCCCGGATCAGATCAGAACCCAAACACCCGGATCAGATCAGAACCCAAACCCGGATCAGATCAGAACCCAAACACCCGGATCAGATCCTCCCGGATCAGGTCAGAACCAAAACACCCAGATCGTATCATCCCGGATCAGATCAGAACCCAAACACCCGGATCGGATCATCCCGGATCGGATCGGATCAGAACCCAAACACCTGGATCAGATCAGAACCCAAACACCCGGATCGAATCATCCCGAATCAGTACAGAACCCAAACACCCAGATCGGATCATCCCGGATCAGATCAGGACCCAAACACCCGGATCGGATCATCCCGGATCAGATCAGAACCCAAACACCTGGATCAAATCATCCCGAATCAGTTCAGAACCCAAACACCCAGATCGGATCATCCCGGATCAGATCAGGACCCAAACACCCGGATCGGATCATCCCGGATCAGATCAGGACCCAAAAACCCGGATCGGATCATCCCGGATCAGATCAGGACCCAAACACCCGGATCGGATCATCCCGGATCAGATCAGGACCCAAAACCCGGATCGGATCATCCCGGATCAGATCAGGACTCCAAACACCGGATCGGATCATCCCGAGGATCAGATCAGGATTAAACACCTGAATGGACGATCATCCCGGATCAGATCAGAACTCAAACACCCGGATCCGGATCATCCCGGATCAGATCAGGACCCAAACACCCGGATCGGATCATCCCGGATCAGAACCCAAACATCAGGACTCAAAAACCCGGATCGGATCATCCCGGATCAGATCAGAACCCAAACACCTGGATCGGATCATCCCGGATCAGATCAGGACCCAAACACCGACGGATCAGGGATCATCCCGGATCAGATCATCTCCGCCCAGAACCCAAAACAACACCCGGATCATCCCGGATCATCACCGGATCACCAGATCAGGACCCAAAACACGGCCCCGGATCGGATCATCCCGGATCAGGTCAGAACCCAAACACCTGGATCAAATCATCCCGAATCGCGTTCAGAACCCAAACACCCGGATCGGATCATCCCGGATCAGATCAGGACCCAAGCACCTGGATCGGATCATCCGGAATCAGTTCAGAACCCAAACACCCGGATCGGATCATCCCGGATCAGATCAGGACCCAAACACCCGGATCGAATCGTCCCGGATCAGATCAGGACCCAAACACCCGGATCGGATCATCCCGGATCAGTCTGGATTCAGCAGCTTTATTCCTGATACTATGGAGTGAATTTGGAACCAATATTGTTGCAAAGAACAAATTTTGTGAAGGAAATTTTAGGAGAAAAAAAAAAAAGAAAAAAGAAGCACGAATCAGAAATGCATGATTTAAAAGTTAGAATCCAAAACAGGTTTAGAGAGAAACTTTTCGGTTATATAAACATATTTTGAAAATATTCATATTAAAAAATATATTTTATCCCAGTTTATTATTTAATATATATTTAACCCCTTATAGGGCATTTTACCATTTTTGATCACCTGCATACCACTAACAAATGGAGTCCCCCCCCGTCCCTCAGTGAGGTCTATAAGTAAAAGATCTATATCCATCCATTCAGCAAAGATCCTGCTAAATGCATCTTATTTTGGCATTTGACCAATTAGATGAGCCATTGAATGATATATTACCTACTGGAAATGAAGTTAAAAAGTTAATAAAAACAAAGGTAAAAAGTAAAGTTGAAAATTTAATAAGCCTAGTTAACAATTATATTTAGGTTTATAAACTAAAAAAAAAAAAAATCAACATTAATGCCTCTAAGTTTATGTTGGACCAAACAAAATGTGTTTTTCATTCATTTCTTGTAGAAGCACTTTTGTTTTTTTTCTTAATATATTTGGTAAAGTCTGAGTTCTTCTTTTTACATTGGAATTAAGTTTCGCCATCAAAATATCCATATTTTTTTATTTTACAAAAGTAATAAGGTCTTTTCCTGGATTCCAATAACACTATTGGCTTGAAATTTTGACCGAGTGCCCAATAAAGTGTTAAACCTTTCAAATTTTATTTCTTCAAATTTCTCTTTTCAGATGGAGTTTTATGAATCGCGTTCCTTTCAGGATCACATTCAGGCTTTACTCTGGACTGAGGAGCAAAGACGCATTTCTATTGGTCCGCTGGATGTTTTATTGTTTAGCAGTGACTGTTTGCATCGGCTTCAAGTGAAAAGAATATGATCTAGAAAACTATTTAAAAAGAACACAATTTAAAAAATATATATATATGTCTGAAAATATATACAATCTGTAAAGAAAATATATTTAATCGATAAAAAAAAGAAAGAAATCTAGGAAAAACTGCAGTTATTTTTAATAATCTATTTTTTTCTGCATTTACAAAAATGTGCTCTTTGCATGGAACAATAATGGGATAAAATTAACTCCATATGGTTCCTTTCAGAGGAAAACTGTTTGCTCAGACATTCAGGTCTGGACCCGGGGTTCAATCAAAACCTCTGAAGCTCTGAAGGACCAAAACAAGCGGCACCGACCATCAGCTCCATCATCAAGGAAGGGAAAGTGGGTCAAACTTCAGGAGCACCGTGACTTTAATCCTCCAAGTTCAACCTTCAGCGAGGAGAATAAACGCCGAACGATCCCTGCAGGAGCTGCTGCTGCGCTAATATTAGATGGAGCATGTGACACCAGGCCTAATTAGCTCAGGAGGAAGATAATGGATGACAATGATTAACTGGGCGAGTCCAGGAAGCGTAAACATCTTGCCTCCCATCAGGTTCAACAGCCGATTTAAACAACTGAGCCCACAACAAAGGAAAAAAAAAACTGCTGTGAGAAGAAAAGATTCTGAAAGTTTCACAAAAAAAACAGAAAGAGGCTGACGGGGGGAAGGAGGAGTCTGCAGACCATGAGAACCAGTTTGTTTGGGTTTAGAAACACTGAAGGTATTTAAACACAGATTAGATGACATTTGTTTAATCAGCAGTTTATAACAACATGTTGGTGTCAGCGTGTGAAAATGTTTATAAATGACCGACTGTGGGATGAACCGCCATCAAAGCTTTGTCACATTCCACCCTTTAAGCCCAGAGAGTCTAGGAGCAAATTCTGCCTGAAATTCCACATATGAATTAAATCAAGTTCAGCTCCAAACTATAGATTGGAAATACAATCGCTTATATTTGTATAACAGAAAGGCTTTGAGGGAATATTTTTCAGGTGGAACCACTATTTTAAATGTCACAATTTCTGATTTATAGGTGATAATATAATTATATATAATAAATAAAGAAAAAATGAAAAAATATTTAGCCTTCACCAAGATTGTTTTCCGAAAATACTCTCATCCACGACCTCCGACACTAAACTCTCCTCCTCTTGCATGTTTCCGCGGGCTGTCATAACGTTCCTTGACCAGCGTCAAGATTTCTAAGTCACCAATTTAGTGCTACTTGGTCCCAATGGAATTTCCCATGAAGGCTCGGGCACAGCAGCGTTGCATTCTGGAGTCCGCCGCCATATTGAAGGTAGCTAGTTGGTAGCTAGTTGCTACGGTAAACAAAGACCTAAAACAGCATAGAGACAGAGCAGAAAGATCTAGTAAACAGCGATGTTAAAGCGAAGAAAGGATGCGGAATATACTGAGACACACTGCAGAGGGAAGCCAGGGACCGTTATCTGCAAAAGATGGGCTTCATAAAGCGGACTTGATCCCTCACGGAAAGCAAGGAGTGAATGCGTTGGGGAAGAATTTCTACTACCGTTTCTTGAGGAGGACGTATTTTTAAGTATTATCTAGTGTGTGGCGTCAGTGCCTACACACATGAAAAGTTTCACTAGCAAGTCGCTAGAGGCTTACAAACAGCTGACAGATGGAAAAGTTCATGACATGGAAGTTATCCAGTTCGAATGAGAACACAGTCATCAGAGCCAAGGTAAGCTACCCGTCTCAATGGTGGTGTGGTGTTTGTTGTGGTGATAAGACTAGGTGCTGGCACTAACGTTAAAACATAAAAATGTATCTAAATAAATCTTGTACTGACTGTGCGTGTCCAGGGATAATGTAGTTACATTCTGATGATATATGACTGTCCCTAGCATGGTACTACCACGCAGGGTTAGATCAGCCAACAACGGTTAACTTGAAATGATACATGAATAAAAAAAGTATGTTCTGTAACTTACCAGAATGAAAATGCGGGGAACACACTCTCATGGACACAGGGATTGAGTTGAAAGTTATATTTGGCGGAAGTCTTACAGCAGCTGACCCATGCTAGCCGGTGACTCTTTGTTATGGAGGACATTTGTTTTCCATTGGAAAACGGTAAAAGACAATCCATTTGGGATTTTTTCCCCGTCCAGTCACAGCTTGCGCTACTACACCCTCACGACACAGCAACGGGCGAACCATAGCGACAGCAGAGGTAAAATGAAACGGCAAAAAACTAAGCAAACTACTAGCAGAAGAAAGCTAGTCCTTACGGGGGCGCGAAGTCAAAGTGTAAACAGTGGGCTGACCAGCCTATCAATATGTCTGCGGCACTTAGCGTGTGGCGTCATGTGCCGAGCCTTGTGGGAAC
>JAGKQL010000063.1:39592086-39611717 GCA_018398635.1 Cyprinodon brontotheroides
TCAGGTTCCTACTGGTTCTTTTTAGTTTCTCCAGGTTCCTTTTGGTTCCTACTGGTTCTTTTTGGTTCCTCGGGGTTCCTTTTGGCTCCTACTGGTTCCTCCAGGTTCGTCTTGGTTCCTCCTGGATCTCGGATTTGACGCTGCTCTGCTCAGTCTACTTGTTCTGGACCTAAAAATGGTCTTCATGGGTCGGTTCCTGGTGGCTTCACTGAGCAGGTCCATCCAGCTGTTCTTGGAGGGAACCAGGTTCTTGATCAGCAGATGGTGGAACCCATCAGGCTGACCTGAGGAAGAAGGGCTCGTTCCGACTGTAGCACCTGCTTCCTGTTCCTTCTCCTTTCTTGGGACCAACAGATGGACGCTAGAAGAGTTGAACTTGGACAGTAGATGATCAGAACTCCTGGACGTCAGAACAGAACAGCAGATTTATTATTATTGAACAGAACAGAAGCAGATCCAAAGTGGTTCCTGTCAGATGTTCAGGAACCTGGAACATCGTAGACGTTCAGGTTTTTAGATCCAGTGTAATCTGGTTCCTTAAAGAACCGCTTTGCTCCAGTTTGTTATTTTTACCCCACAGAACCAGAACTGAATAAAAAGCAGAAACGGTCCAAAGAAAACCAGCAGAACCTTTGATCCAGCTAACTTTAAGGAAAATACCGAGGTTGGATCAGGAGTTCTAGCTCCAACAGGCCCCTCTGGCTGCCTGAGGTTCTGCTGAGGTTCTGCAGGAAGTGGGGAATGTTCTGCAGGTTCCGGGTTCCAACATGTTCTCCGTACCCTCCCCTCAGGTGGCCCAGATGGTTCAGAGGGAGCCGGACAAGCGTCTGAGTGCTGAGGAGTATCTAAAGCAACAGAGAGGGAAAGCTTTCCCCGACATCTTCTACACCTTCCTGCAGCCGTACATGGCCCAGTTCGCCAAGGAGACCTTCCAGTCCGCAGACGAGCGGGTTCTGGTGATCCGCAAAGACCTGGACAACATCCTGCTCAACCTGCGAGGAGGTAAGCACCAACCTTCCCCTGCGGCCGTCAGACCGTAGGTCTCTTTTATAAAGCTTGATCTCTCTGTAGGACCTCAGATAGAGAGAGACTAGGGGTGTAAATCACATCCATCATGGCGATTCGATTCAGTATCGATTTCCTGACCCAACGATTCGATTATTTTCAATACTGAAGAATACACCACGCATACGATTCGATTGTTTTCTTTTTTTTGTCTAACCTTACAGGCTAGACAATGTTTAAAATTTGAAATAAATCAATGAAAAGCTGTAATATCGTTAAAGCATTTTTTTTAGAAACAACAGCAAATAACAGAAGTAGAAAAGTTGCATCAAAAAATGTAGCTGACCGCAAACAGTGCTCTTCCACAACATCTTTGTCCTCGCTTTTCCTCCTCTAAATACAAAAATGGATCACGGAGGAGACTCATCCTACGACCTCCCGACACTAAACTCTCCTCCTCTTGCATGTTTCCGGCTGTCCATAAGCGTTCCTTGGACAGCGTCAAGTTTTCTAAGTCACCAATTTAGTGCTACTTGGTCCCAATGGAATTTCCCATTGGGAACCTGCTAACACTAAGATGCTAACTGGTTAGCAAAAGATGCTTCCCACAAACCAGCCACAATCAAACTTGTTTGCAAACCTTCCACCACAACAATCCCCCCCCTATGATAATCAACCAATCACATTCATTTTATTCACTCTGTAGAGTCAAAAGTCGTCCGGGGAATGGGAAATAACGCTTGGAACAGCCGCTTCCCTACGACTTTTAAGGCCAGAACACACCGAACCTGCTTTTGCGTCCGACCCGACACAAAATAGTGTCCGATGAGGTCGTGGGTTTAGCTCTCATTGAAAGTCAATGGCGATGATTTCCTGCAGGGGGCAGCGTAGCCCCACTGAGATAGAGCCCAGTTCTATCTCAGTCGGAGCTACGCAGCATTTCAGCTGCAATTGCATGGATCTGACAGAAAGAGAGACGTGGTTACACATCCGCTTTGGGGAAAATACAAAATAAAAATCTTTTAATCGCACGGAGAAAGAGTCTAACTAGAAGCTTTATATCAAAAAGTAAAAGTTTTAAGCCTAGGCCTTAAAAGTAGACAGGGTGTCTGCCTCACGGACTAAAACTGGTAGTTGGTTCCACAGGAGAGGAGCCTGATAACGAAAAGATCTGCCTCCCATTCTACTTTTAGAAATTCTAGGAACCACATTAGTTGACAATTATTTCAACAATCGATTAATCCGATTAATTGTTTCCGACATAGTTCCTGCATCAGTAAAATGTTATTTTTGTTTCTTTTCATCAAATTAATCTTGGATCTCAATGGAACTGCCTGTTTAGATAAATGTTAAAGAAAAAAGCGGTTTAATGCACTGACTGCCGCATTAAGCCCCGCCCATTTTAAAGATCCACAATAATAAATAGAAGATTAGAAATCAGATAAATCAATAGTAAAGAAAATTACTTGCTTTTGTTTTCTAATAAGGATTTTCTTTTTTTGTTTTATCTAGATTTATTTTATAGATGAGATCCCAGAACTCCTGACTGACAGGTTTTCTCCCCTCAGGTTCCTCCCCTTCCTCTCCGGGACGCGGCGGCAGCGGCAGCGGCGGCGCACTAAGCTCCAGGGAGGAGCAGGGCCTGGTGGTGCTGGTGTCGGTCATCACCTCCTGCCTGCAGACGCTGCACTCCTGTGACTCCAAGCTGGCGGCGCTGGAGCTCGTCCTGCACCTGGCTCCCCGGCTCTCCGTCGACATCCTGCTGGACCGCATCACGCCATATCTGCTGCACTTTTGCAACGACCCTGCGCCGCGCGTGCGTGCCCAGGCTGTTAGGACTCTCACCAAAGTGCTGGCGCTGGTGAAGGAGGTGCCGAGGAACGACGTGAACATCTACCCGGAGTACATCCTTCCGGGCATCGCCCACCTGGCCCAGGACGACGCCACCATCGTGAGGCTGGCGTACGCAGGTCAGGAGCAGAATTTGGAGATTTTAAAATGTCTTGAATCCATCGTATTTGTAACTTTCCCAGTTCTGAGCTGGAAACTAAAATCTCTCCATGTTCACGTCGTCTCTGCTTAGAGAACATTGCTCACCTGGCAGAGAGTGCGCTGCGGTTCCTGGAACTGGTTCAGGAGAACAACGTCAACATGGAGCAGGATCCCAGCGGAGAAGAGACGGAGGAAAACAACCATCCCAACGAAAACTACGACTCTGGTACAGCCCGGTGGGAGGTGGGGGGGTCTCAGCGTCTCGCTGCTGCCGTATCGGTTCCCTGAACCTGCTGCGTTTCCGACCCGCAGAGCTCCAGGCGCTGCACGAAATGGTGCAGCAGAAGGTGGTGACGCTGCTCAGCGACTCGGAGAACATCGTCAAACAGACGCTGATGGAGAACGGCATCACGCGGCTCTGCGTCTTCTTCGGCAGGCAGAAGGCCAACGACGTCCTGCTGTCCCACATGATCACCTTCCTGAACGACAAGAACGACTGGCACCTCAGGGGAGCCTTCTTCGACAGCATCGTGGGTGAGCATCAGGCAGAGGCAGCCGCACGGTGGCGGCCCGCCGACTCGCCGTTCTCATCGCTGTCGTGTTGCAGGAGTGGCGGCGTACGTGGGCTGGCAGAGCTCTTCCATCCTCAAGCCTCTGCTGCAGCAGGGACTGAGCGACACCGAGGAGTTCGTCATCTACAAAGCTCTGAACGCCCTGACCTGCATGTGCCAGCTGGGTCTGCTGCAGAAACCGCACATCTACGAGTTCGTCAGCGACATCGGTAACATCAGCCGATCCCCGCTTTACTTTCATTTCAGGAAGTCTCACTTCTTCAGGAAAAGTCAGGAGCAAAAATGTAGCAGCAGACTTCTGTCTTTCTGTCTGCAGAGTTGCGATAGAATTAGGGCCGCAACCGACGGTTATTTTGCAAATCGATTAATCTATGGAAGAAAAACAGTCTCATTAGAATCTGCCTTTTTTTTAACACCGAACTTTAAACACTGAATTTTTTAAACACCGAAATTTTTTTAACACCGAACTTTAAACACCAAACTTTTTTTAACAACGAATTTTAAACACTGAATTTTTTTTAACACCGACCTTTTTTCAACACCGAAGTTTAAACACTGAATTTTTTTTAACAACGAACTTTAAACACTGAATTTTTTTTAACAAACGAACTTTAAACCCTGAATTTTTTTTAACACCAAATTTTTAACACCAAACTTTTTTTAACACTGAACTTTAAACACTGAATTTTTTTTAGCAACGACCTTTAAACACTGAATTTTTTTTAACACTGAACTTTAAACACCGAACTTTTTTTAACAACGAACTTTAAACACTGAATTTTTTTTAACACCGAAATTTTTTTAACACCGAACTTTAAACACCGAACTTTTTTTAACAACGAACTTTAAACACTGAATTTTTTTTAACAACGAACTTTAAACACTGAATTTTTTTTAACAACGAACTTTAAACACTAAATTTTTTTTAAAACCGAATTTTAAACACTGAATTTTTTTTAACACCGACCTTTTTTCAACACCGAACTTTAAACACTGAATTTTTTTTTAACGACGAACTTTAAACACTGAATTTTTTTTTTTAACAACGAATTTTTAAAACTGAATTTTTTTTAACAACCGAACTTTAAACACTAAATTTTTTTTAAAACCGAACTTTAAACACTGAATTTTTTTTAACAACGAACTTTAAACACTGATTTTTTTTAACAACGAACTTTAAACACTGAATTTTTTTAGATATTGAATTCCTTACACTTAATTTTTATTTGGTAAAAATTCACCAGGAAAAAAAATCAGCTGCAAAAAAAATCAGCTGCAAAAGTGTTGACCTTTTGGTGAACTCAAGCCAAAGCAATCTACACTCGGATAGAGTCGAGCAGCTTCTAGCCAATGAAATTAGCTCATTTGGTCATGTGACACAACGAGCTGCGCTCAGCGCTGTTCCTTGAATGAATTTTTTTTTTTTTATAGATTTACGAAACGTCAGTTAGCTACTAACAGACAGCTATTAGAGTTTTTCCTCTTATCAGACTGGGTGAAACAGCTGAGCCGATCACAGCTGTGTCACGTGCACCAAATGAGCTGTTTGCCGCCGCCATGTTGCCTCTGGCCGAAATGAAGAAGAAAAAAAAGTTTGCCGCCGGCCGCTTCTTCCGGATCAAACCAAAAGGCAAACAGACAGGGGTGCCGTTCTAGCTGTGATCGGCTCAGTTGATTCACCCAGTCTGATAAGAGGAAAAACTCTAATAGCTGTCTTTTTTTTATTTATTTTTTACTTTTATTTTCATAAATCCAAAAAACACTTTCAGAAAAGCAGAAACGTACAATTGAACATATGCAATCCATAACAGTTTTCTTTCAGAAAAAGAAACAATATAAAAGAATTAGAAAGAAAATTAAAATAAAAATTAAAAAACCACAGGAGTTTAGCTAAAGTTTATTACTATCAAGTCTAAAAACTTTAAGGCCTTGTTGTTCTCCAGTAACTTAATTGATGAATGAAAACTTTTAATATAATTTTGGAATGCTTGAAAATTTGGAGAAACTTTAAACAATCTGCACTTGTGGATAAAGAATTTTCCCATAATGTCAATAAAATTAAATAAAAATTCCACATTTTTATCATGAAAAGTAATGCTAAATTGAACTCACTCTAATAGCTGTCTGTTAGTAGCTAACTGAAGTTTTGTAATTCTATCTGTTTAACAAAAAAAGTAAAAAAAATCCTCATTCAGCCGGGAACTCAACCGTTGAGTCACGTGACCAAATGAGCTCATTTCATTGGCTAGAAGCTGCTCGAGTGTAGATTGCTTTGGCTTGAGTTCACCTAAAGGTCAACACTTTTGCAGCAGAATTTTTTTCTGGTGAATTTTTACCAGATAAAAATTTAGTGTAAGGAAATCAGTTTCTAAAAAAATTCAGTGTTTAAAATTCGGTGTTAAAAAAAAAGGCAGATTCCAATGAGCCTGTTTTTCTTCCATATTAATCTGTCAATTATTTTTTAAATATAAAATGGTTGTATATTTTTTTTTATAATTTTGATATAATTCCTGCTCAAAAGTGGGTCGCTCTGTCAGCTAAAGGTATGTTTTACAGTCTCTATACTCCAGCTAACGCTTAATTAATTAATAAATTAGTTGACGATTATTTCAATAATCTATTTATCCGATTATTTTAGACGTAGATAGAATAAATTGTTAACCAACATTTTCCTCCAGCGTTAGCATCTAATGCTGAACATAAGTCCTACTGAAACTGACTGATGATCCAGATCTAACCTGCCTTTTTTCACTCGGAGGTCGTCAGCGAGGGTTTCTGTAACCTGCTGGAAGTCTTGCTCGCTCTCGCCTTCCTGCAGCCTGATATGACGTCTGACGTCCCAGCTTCCTGTTTAACTCTTCTTCCCTCAGTAACGGCGTCCGCAGCGACCCGTCCCGTTCCTCAGTTTGTATCTGCTGTCTCACCACCCCCTCTGCTTGCCGTAGCTCCCTTCCTGTGTCACCCCAACCTGTGGATCCGCTACGGCGCCGTGGGCTTCATCACCATGGTGGCGCAGCACCTCAACGTTGCCGACGTCTACTGCAAGCTGATGCCGCACCTGAACCCGTTCGTCACACAGCCCATCATCCAGGTGAGTCCTCCTCTCATCATCCTCACGCTGCCCCCTCCCCCCTGCCTCACCCGTCCGTCTCCCCTCAGATCGATAAGGAGCTGGTCCTGCTGAGCGTCTTAAAGGAGCCGGTGAGCCGCTCCATCTTCGACTACGCCCTGCGCTCTAAAGACATCGCCAGCCTTTTCCGCCACCTGCTGCTGCGCCAGAAGAAGAGAATCGGGTCCATCCCAGAATGCCCCACCCCCGACGACCCGGCCATCGCTCAGCTGCTGAAGAAGCTGCTGTCACAGGTCAGAGGCGTGACACGATCCGAAACGGCGAATCAGAGCAGGAACCGGTTAGCTGTGGTTCTGTGTGGACTTGTAGCTGTTCGTTGTTTCCAGGAACATCATCCAGGCAGAACGAGCTCGAGCCAGCTCCCATGTCCAGAAGGATGAAGGAGCCTGCACTCCAGTTAGTCACAGTCGGAAAACAGGACTACACTGAAAAACAGGCCGCAGCTCAACATCTAGAAACAAAGGTGTTGATGGCGGCAGCAATACAGATACTCCAGGATGGAGTCACAGCCAAACAAGGGGAACAGACCAGATGAAGCTACTAGCGAAAAAGCAGAGAGAGCAGAGCGTTAGAGATTGAACTAACAGATTCTGCAGAGTGGGAGAATAGAATAGAATGAAACAGAATGATGAAAAAGGGTCCTATGTCCTCCAGCAGTCTAAGCCTATAGCAGCAGAACAATAGAGATAGCTCAGGATAACCTGAGAAAGGTCTCATGATCATGTGACACCATCATGGTTCCTCTGTAGAACGACTAATGTTCTGTCATGTCCCTGATCCTGGCGGACCTCCAGAATTGAACCGACCGAAGGAAGCTTCCAGATGAAGGAGAAAGGAGGTTCTTCTGTTCAGGATTCCAGAATTTTGACCGAATTTTTCCTGCTTGATGTTCAGAATGAAAGAGTTGAGAAGTAAACTGGACCTCAGAAACCTCTCCTGATGCGTTATGGTTCTGGGATCTTCTTCTATCTGTTCATTCATGGTCCTATTTATTTTATCTTCAGATAAATCAGAACGGTTCTGAAATACTTTACTAAATGCTGTAACTCATAAAGAACTAAACTTCAACTCGACTTAGAATGATTTTTGTTTCTATGACGTCACTAGTCCCTCTGTCCCTCCAGGGGATGACGGAGGCTGAGGAGGACAAGCTTCTGGCCCTCAAAGACTTCATGCTGAAGTCCAACAAGGCCAAAGCCAACATGGGCGACCAGGGACACCTGGGAGAGGCGGGACAGACGGGAGTCATCGACCTGGGGACGCTGGGCATCACGGGCCGTCAGGTGGACTTGGTGAAACCCAAGACGGAGTCGGACGATAAGAGAGGTGGGAACCGCTGAGGTGTCTCCTGTGAGTCCTGCTGAATCTGAGGGCTTCAGCTGATGCTCAGCTGACCTTCATGGTGGACGTCTGTAAATGCATCAACCGTTCCTCATAAAGCCAGCTTTAAAAAGATCTGTTCATAACATGAAGAGCAAATTATGCTGATTTAAAAATACTAATAAATCATTAGATTTTACAAGTTTATTATAGCAGACATATTAAATACTGGCAGAAAAAAATGTAAATATGTTTTCTTAGACATTATTAAAAGTATTTATAATATATAACAACAAATGATGCATAAAATATGTGAAAAAGGTCTGATTTCCAACAATCAGGGGGGAGTGTTGGCCTAGTGGGTTAGAGCAGTGCACAGTACGCGGTTTGAGGCCGACAGCCTGCACTCTGGGTCCCTGAGCAAGACCCTTAACCCCACACTGCTTCCTGGGCACCGCACAGTGGCAGCCCGCTGCTCCCCAATGGGAGGGTCGCAACCTTTTGGTTCCCCCATTAATTAAGACTCGTTCCCTCGTATCAAACAAACGATATACAAGAAACACATGAAATTATGCTTTTAATATTTAACCTTTATTACTAGAAATTATGGATGCAGGATATAATCGCCCCCTTTTCGGTATCATTGCCTTAAAACTGAATATGGGACATCGCCACCCCACCACCGATATTTAACCCGATATTTGATCAGCTTCTGAGTTTCTAAAGTCTAAAAAAAAAATAATACTACTTCTTCTTTCTTCTTCTTCCTCAAAAACTTCTTTTACAGACTTAAAAACTTCCTAAAGAACTGCTAAAAGAAACATAAAAAGCAAATGTTAGGCCATATTTTTACATGTTGATATATTGACCTTGTATCGATCTATTTTACTAACAAAATCTCACAAGAATTTGCAAAATATCACGAGAGTTTGTAACAGAACCATGAAATTTCACCAGATTTTGAAAGTAAAATAGATCGATACCGCGTCTTTTAAAAATCTATTTGATATCAGCATATATGAAAATATATTTGAGTATATTATTTTCAAAGTGTCAGAAATGGATAACAAAACTGCTATTTTCAATGACTACTTATTTTGTCCAGCTTTAACATCGGTATCGATATCGGTTATCGAGCTACATGAGTTTTAAAATGGTTCGGCATATCCGGATATAGGCCAAAAATCCCAATATCGAATGCATCCCTACTCAGAAATGTATGCATTTTGAGCTCTATATTTTTTACTTAAATATTTATTAATCTATTATTTATTTATTTATTCTGACTTCAATGGCAGCTACACAAATGTTTCCATGAAATGAGTTGATTTAAAAGCTTTAATTGGTTGGAATATTCTTCTAAAAAATGCTGCTTTTTGGTTTGCTTGTCAGGTTTTTGGCTCAAGTCTCAGATACGATGCATTATTGAATGATGGAGTCGGTCATTAGCAAAACAAACAAGTTTCAGAAATATGTGTTGAAAACAGTGAAATTAATCTCTACAGCCAGACAGCTCTCAGGGCATTACGCCGCCGTGCGTTATACATAAGTTAGGATGTCGTTGGACATTAGTTCTGGACTCGTTATGAATTCTCTAGACGCCCAAAATAGAAAAAGTACATAGAAAGTTCAGCGTATGCCAGCGATTTAGGAGATTCTGGGACGTCGGCCATACGCTGGATAAATCGGCTAGGTGTGACAAGGCCCTGACATGGGCTTCCATTAAGAATGAACAGCGGTGCCCTCTAGTGGACGGCAGTAACACTACAACACTGAAAGACACATATGGAACAAACATGCATCTAATAAACTATTTATTAACTATTGATTATAGCGTGATTTTTTAATTTATTTAGATTAGTAGACATTTGGAAAACGCTGATATGGAAGGTAATTTTATTTCTAACACAGTTCAAATTTTGAGAAGGAAAAGCACCCGGCAAAGGGATAGAGGCAGCATGAACAATTAAAGAGATTCAAAGTGAAACATTATTTAAGATGATTAATAAAAAATAAAAAAAACGAGTGATTAAAAGATTAAGGTAATGGATTAAAATCAAATGTGTTTGCTCCTGCAGCTCGGAGGCAGACCAAGCAGGACTCTGCCATGAACGAGGAGTGGAAGAGCATGTTCGGATCGCAGGAACCAGCGTCTGTGCAGCCCCCCACGGTAAGGAAGAATGGCGCTAGGCTTACCGCACCGTGACGTCACTGCCCCTGATTGCAATTAAAAAATATTTTTATCTTTTTACTGATTAATGCTAAATTCATGAAATCACTGCAAACTTTTTAGTTTTAGGTATAAATAATGATCCTTTGATCATTCCTTGATGACCGGACTTTTCCTGATGGGTTCAGGTTCAGAACCAGAACAGCTTCCTGCTCATCGATCTTATCTGCCGTTTTTTCAGTCCGCCGACGGTCCGGTCACTCAGATACGGAAGGCGGCGGCGGCTCCTGCGGCGGCACAGCAGCAGCAGGTGGCGGCCGGCGGCCCCGCCTACCAGCGACGCCTCAACACCTGCAGGACGGAGCTGCAGCAGCTTCTGCAGCAGAAGAGGGAGCAGTGCAGCGCCGAGCGGATGGCCAAGCAGATGATGGAGAGCGCCGAGTGGGAGAGCCGGCCCCCTCCTCCAGGTAAGGAGCTGAGAGCGACAGCAGGGGGCGCCGCCGGAGTCCACGGCCGACTAACCCTCGCTCTGTTTCAGGGTGGCATCCCAAGGGGCTGCTGGTCGCCCACCTGCACGAACACAAAGCCGCGGTGAACAGAATCCGGGTGTCGGACGAACATTCCATCTTCGCCACTGCGTCCAACGACGGGTCGGTTAAAGTGTGGGACAGTCAGAAGATGGAGGGCAAGACCACCACTACCAGGTAAGACCACCCTGAGGAGGTGCTGGAAATGAGCCCAGTCCTCCAGGAGAGGTTCTAATAAATGTCTGCTCCTCATTTTCTCTACCTTAACCTCCGGTTTTTCCTGCTTCTGTTGCTTTAAAGTTTCCGACCTGTTTTCTCCTTCATGTCTGCGGTTCAGTTTCATTTCCAGATGTAAAAACCTCCAATGTTCTGATTAAACCCAGACCTTCTGCCGTCTTCCTGCAGGTCCGTGTTGACGTACTCCCGTATCGGGGGTCACGTAAAGACGCTGACATTCTGTCAGGGCTCGCATTATTTAGCGGTGGCATCGGATAACGGATCCATCCAGCTGCTCGCCGTTGAAGCAAACAAACCTCCCAAGTCTCCCAAAGTGCAGCCGTTCCAGAGCCGGTAAGATGCTGAACGCCGCCGCGAATAAACATCAACTCCTCCTTAATCAGCTGATTTAAAAAACTCTGTATTAACAGAAACGCTACATTCTGTTAGATAATCAGTAAAAAAATGACATTTTAAAATTGGTAGAAGTCATGGAAAAAAAGTATTCAACCATTTACTCCAGTAAAATAAACGGAGATTGATGGATTTCAAAATTGATTGCAAAGAGAGAACAGTTAATCAGTTAATCAGTTAATCATACTAATTATTGCACGGTAATCAGCCCTGTTCTGCCTGAGCAGCGTTCATTTCTCCTTTCTTACCATAATGGAAAGTAATCAGAGTTAAAACAAATTACAGACACTTTGGTTAAACTGTAACATGATTTTAATAAATCTTTAGAAAGAATCTGGTTTGTTTTTGAAAGAAGCTATGTCTAAAAACACCGTCACTCAGGGGAATTGTGTGGCCTTGCAGGTGAAACAGGCTGAGTGAAAACTGCATTATTTTCCAAGCACAGTAGATCTGTGTTTCACAGTAAAGGTAGTTTATTTTATTAATTTATTGCTCCTAAAGGGGTTCCAGTAAGAAATGTTTGGTAGCCACTGCTACTGGAATTAATTTTAACTGCATTGATGCCTAAATTACTGCTATATTCCTAAAACCGACCTTTATCAGGGAGGCTGGCTTCATTAGAGCTGGACTCACACGGCCTGTCGGTCCTCAGAAGGTTAGTAAAGATGAGGTAACAGCAACATGCAAACACTTAAAGGAAAAGTCCGTTCAGCAGGAATAATCATTGGATCATTATTTATACCTAAAATGAATACGTTCTTGGTGATTTAATGAATTTAGCGTTAATCGGTGAACAATCGTTTTCAATCCCTTCCAATTTTGCCCAAATATAGGCAAGGCAAATTTATTTGTATAGCACAATTCAGTACAAAAGACAATGCAAAGTGCTTTTACATGATTAAAATACAGGAAGATAAAACAGAATCAAAAGCAAGTAGGAAAAAAAAAAAAAATAAAATAAAATAAAAAATGCAGAAACCAAAAAGAATATTAAAAAACAGTTGGATTAAAGAAAATATGTTTTAGTTGAACTGTTTAACTACTAGAACAGTGGAAGGCAATCCTAAACAAATGTGTTTTAGTCTTGATTTAAAGGAACTCAGGCTTTCTGCACTTTTACAGTTTTCTGGAAGTTTGTTTCCAGATAAGTGGAGCATAGGAACTAAATGCTGCTTCTCCATGTTTAGTTCTGGTTCTAGGTCTGCAGAGCAGGCTGGAGCCAGAAGACCTGAGTGGTCTGGAGGGTTGATAAACTGATAGCAAGTCTGTGATGTATTTAGGTGCTAAGCCATTCAGAGATTTATAGACTAACAGAAGGATTTTTTAAAGTCTATTCTCTGAGATACAGGGGAGCCAGTGGAAGGACTTTAGAACCGGAGGGTGATGTGCTCTACTTTCTTAGTCTTAGTGAGGACACGGGCAGCAGCGTTCTGGATCAGCTGCAGCTGTCTGATCCACTTTTTAGGCAGACCTGTGAAAACACCGTTGCAGTAATCAATTCGACTAAAAATAACGCATGGATTAGTTTTCCAGATCATGCTAAGACATTAGTCCTTTAATCCTGGAAATGTTCTTCAGGTGATAGAAAGCCCGACCTTGTAATTGTCTTTAAAAGCTTTTCGGAGGTTCTAGTAACTCCTCCCTCCTGCCATCTTCCAGCAGTGGCGTCCGCGGTCGCGGTAAGCCTAAGCGCCATTCTCCCCGCTTTCCAAGCTAAATCAATGGGAACTACTAGACACATCTGCAATCAACAACAATTATTGAAGATTTCCAGAGGACTTCACCATTGAAATTCACCAGAGCTATAGTGAAACTGACAATGCCTTACGTGCATGGCAGCTGGATGCTGGAATACATCGGGTAAAAGTGAAAAAAAAAGTTATTCCACCTTTCTGATTCCTGATCCTCCCCACGGGCCGGGTTGGTGCGTTGGATCTGGTCGCCAACTTGAAGGGAGGATTTGCCATGAACTTCTGGCCAGAGAAAAACCGTAATATGTAGCCAACATTTGGAAGAAGAATGTTTTCAAGATGACTTGGATAATAATGGCGTTGTGACAAACACCAGATACAGCACTGGGACTTGATCAACAGCCGATACAGCGCAGCTGGCGTCACTAACCAGTAGGTGGTGGCAGTAGTGTTCTTTGACAAACATGGATGCCTCCCAGTAAAGCACATTCACATGAAAATTACTCTGGATTTAAAAACACTGATCATTTATTGAACAGGATGGAATCATTTCAGATTTAAAGAACTTTCAGAAGTTTGAATTCTGAATATGGCCGGATTTTCCTCTTTAACTCATGTCTGTAAATCAACAGGATCAAACCTGATCTTCACTACATGCAGTCATTTCTAACTACAGTAACCCTAAACCTGACCGTCACACGAACGTTAATCTCAACTCTACTCACACCTTAGTCCTAAACCAAACCTGGATGCACAGAAAAACATTTTATAATTCCAATTCGGAATGAAATGTTGAAAAATGTAAAGATGCTTTCAGAGGAACTTTGCTGTTTTCTTACATTTCTTTTTTTTTCCATTTTGTTTTTTCATTTACAGATTTTATTTTTTCATTTTTAATTTCACGAATTTCACAGTTCACACTTTTTTTTTACATTTCAAGCCCAACGTGAAAACTGGTTCTCAGCCAATAAAAATGTTGTTTCCAGCGTTTTGCAAACCAATAGAAAAGCATCTTCACTCGTCAATCTAGAGGAAAGCCCGCCCCCTGAAGAGAAGAGGATGTAGTCCGGAAAACTCAATCTGAAAAACAGAAATTTGTAAAAATATTGTGAAAACATAAAATCTGTAATAAAAAAAATTTTAAATATAAAATTATAGTAAAAATAAAGGTAACAAAGAAAAATAAGCGAAATTCCTCTAAAAACAGCAGAACCTAAATAATTCCTTTAATGCAAAAATGAAATTAATGAAAATGAAAATCTGGTTCTGTGGTTCAAAGGTTAAAAATAATGAGCTGGACGTGGACCAGCCTGACTCTCCAGAATCTGTGGTTTTAGGACTCTGGACCTCCATGAGGACGGCTGCGCCGTGGACATCCACCACTTCAACTCGGGCGCTCAGTCGGTTCTGGCCTACGCCACGGTGAACGGATCCCTGGTGGGCTGGGACCTCCGCTCCAACTCCAACGCCTGGACGCTGCGTCACGACCTGCGGCTGGGCCTCATCACGTCCTTCAGCGTGGACATGCACCAGTGCTGGCTCTGCTTAGGTCCGCAACACTTCCTGCTTTCAGACCGGATCCGGAAGCTTCTCCTCTGTGACCCTCCTGCTGCGTTTCATCCTGCAGGTACAAGCAGCGGCACCATGGCGTGCTGGGATATGCGCTTCCAGCTCCCCATCTCCAACCACTCCCACCCGGCCCGGGCCAGAGTCCGGCGGCTGCTGATGCACCCGCTGTACCAGTCCTCAGTGATTGCAGGTTAGGTCCGTCTCAGATCTCTGAGGGAGGTTCTGGACGGGGAGCAGCCTTCATCTGCTCTGTCTCTGTCTCTGCAGCGGTCCAGGGGAACAACGAGGTGTCCATCTGGGACATGGAGACCGGAGATCGGAAGTTTACCCTGTGGGCGAGCTCGGCGCCGCCGCTCTCTGAGATGCAGGTACGTTTGGGCTCATCCGACCCGTAAAGGCTTAGAACCCACAAACGTTCCTCTCAGCTTCCCCTCCTTGTTCTGTTACAGCCTTCTCCTCACAGCGTTCACGGGATCTACTGCAGTCCGGCTGACGGGAATCCTCTGCTGCTGACGGCCGGGTCGGACATGAGGATCAGGTGAGGATTCACCTAACCTTCAAACGAAGGAAACCCGTCCAGAACCTTCTTTGGATCTACAAAGAAGGCCGTACTGTGACTGTTAGAACCTGTAAGGAATCATCTGATACAGTGGCTAAAGGAGGCTATGCCGCCCTCTGCAGGCCACCTAATTAACTGCATGTGAATTATATCTACTAAGGCAGGAAAAACATTTTATTTGTAATGATGCTTTGATGAGGAAATATATTCCTCCGTGTTTCTCCTTAGCTACAGAAAACAAAAAACAACAGCAGGTTATAATCAAGGGGTTCTGTTCAGGTTCTGGGATCTTGCCTATCCAGAGAGATCCTACATCGTCGCAGGAGGAGCCCACGACTCGCTGCACTGTCCGTCTGTCCTCTACAGCCGCAAGATCATCGAGGGGACCGAAGTGGTTCAGGTACTGAGGAAAGAAGCTCAGACCCACTAAGAACCACATCCATCCACAGCGCCGCCTTCATGTCTCTGCTCTCTCACCTCTGCAGGAGATCCACAGCAAACAGAAGAGCGGCGCTGCAGAGGACTCTCCTCGCCGTGGCCTGGAGTCTCTTCCTGTTGGCCATCATGACATTATCACAGACATCGCCACCTTCCAAACCACGCAGGGCTTCATTGTCACGTCATCTCGGGACGGCATCGTCAAAGTGTGGAAGTGAAGACGTGGAGAAGAACTTGAACTTTACAGATTCGAAACATTTGTTTTCTGTCCGTTCTCCTACCAAACTTCTGCTTGTGCAGATCCCAATCTGGTTCCTGATCCAGATTCTTATCCAGATCCTGATCTGGTTCCTAATCCTGATCTGGTTCCTGATCCAGATTCTTATCCAGATCCCAATCTGGTTCCTGGTCCAGATCTTTATCCAGATCCTGATCTGGTTAATCCAGATCCTTATTCAGATCCTGATCTGGTTCCAGTTCCTTATATGGTTCCTGATCCAGATTGTGACCCTGATCTGGTTCCTGATCCCGATCCTCATCTGGTTCCTGATCCCTATCTTGATCCTGATCCATTTCTGATTCTAGATCCTGATGGTTATCTGGTTCCAGTTCCTGATCCAGATCTGGTTTCTGATCCTGATCTGGTTCCTGATCCAGATCCTTATTCAGATCCTGATCTGGTTCCAGATCCTGATCTAGATCTGGTTCCTGATCCTGATCCTTATCCAGATCCTGATCTGGTTCCTAGTCCTGATCTGGTTCCTAATCCTAATCTGGTTCCTGATCCTGATCTGGTTCCAATCCAGATCCTTATTCAGATCCAGATCTTGTTCCAGGTCCTGATCTAGATCTGGTTCCTGATCCTGATCTGGTTCCAATCCAGATCCTTATTCAGATCCTGATCTGGTTCCAAGTCCTGATCCAGATCTGGTTCCTGATCCAGATCTTGTTCAATCACGTCGTAAAGTCCTCCTGCTTGTTTATTTTTGATCCAAACGCTGTAAATAAGTAATTTATCCCTAAAGATGGAGGTTTTGTGGGACGTTTGGTGGAGCAGCAGAGAATCAAAGGACGGATCAGTTCCTGGCTCACCTGTTGGTTCGGTTCACAGAACGATCCAAACCTCTTATCTGCATCTTTGCATTTTCTGTTCAATAAAGCCTCCCAGCTGCTGGACTCGGTTCTGGTTCTGTTCAACTGCCTTTTTTTTCTAGAATTAGTTTGTCTGAAGTCCATGACCCGTTTAGCAGAACCAGGCGGTGCTGAGAAAACTGAACGGATAAAAATCTGATCCAAATGGAAGAAAGAAACTCAATATGGAGAAATCTGGATGGATGGATGTTGCAGTATCTATAACAACCCAAACACACAGGAGTTCAGAATCAGACATCCCCAGTTATTAATTTCATAAACTCACCAGATCTGAACGCCCTGTTAAAAAACTTCCCACCCATGAGTAGAGGTAATGCAGCCTGATGATATTTACACCGCATCAGATAGCGTCCCCCCCATGTTAGACGGGGGAAACGCCATCTGACGGGGTTTATAGGCCCGTCAGATGGCGTCGCCCTGATGTTGTTTACGTTTGAGTTGAAATAAATGCTAAACTCTCTGCAGGTTCTTGTCTTTGTCGTCCGCTCTATTCAGCTGGCTTTGGAAACACACGCGAGAAGGTGGGGCTGGGTGGTGGGGGTTACGTGGGGCTAGAAATCTAAAAAGTGCGCTAAATAGTTACTTTACTAGTAACTAGTTACTTTTATTGTGGAGTAACTCAGTAACCCAGTTACTTTTTGGGTGAAGTAACTATAACTAATTACTTTTTCAAAGTAACGTGCCCAACATTAGGGATGCTCGATATAATCGGCCCCCTATCGGTATCGGCCTTAAAACTGAATATCGGACATCGGCCACCCCACCGAACCGATATTTAACCCCATATTTTGATCAGCTTCTGAGTTTCTAAAGTCTAAAAAAAAAAAAAAAAAATACTACTTCTTCTTCTTCCTCAAAAACTTCTTTTTACAGACTTAAAAAACTTCTAAAGACGAGGGAAAAATATTGATCCATTAAAATATCCCAATATCTTCATATGCTGATATATTGCCATTTTAAAAAACACCATATCAATCTTCTTTTACTAATGAAATATTGCTATATGTCATCGTTATGCTAAATTTAAATCCCCCGAAAATTCACCAAATAATTTGCCATATTTTTATATGTTGATATATTTGTATCGATCTATTTTACTAACAAAATATCACAAGAATTTGCAAAATATCAACGAGTTTGTAACAGAACCATGAAATTTCACTTAGATTTTGAAAGTAAAATAGATCGATACAGCGTTTATAAAAATCTATTTGATATCAGCATATGAAAATATATTTGAGTTTATTATTTTTCAAAGTGTCAGAAATGGATAACAAAACTGCTATTTTCAACGACTACTTATTTTTGTCCAGCTTTAACATCGGTATCGATATCGGTTATCGGTTACATGAGTTTTAAAAATATCGCATATCGGATATCTGCCAAAATCCCAATATCATGTATCCCTAATATATATATATATATATATAAAACCTCCATAAAATATCCTGGTGAGAACCCTGATACATACATATACACTGCTCAAAAACATAAAGCAATATATATTTTTTTTTTCTGATTTCTCCGTCTCATTGAGGATCAGTTATAGAGTCAGAACATTTTGCTGGTCCTGAAGTTAGATCGCTAACGGTTAGTTTGCCCGTTTCGGGCCGATTCTCCAGTCGTGCGAGAGTTTTTCGATTTGGCAGAGTTTCTGAGCCATTGTGTGTCCTGTGTCATGTAGTATACACATGGGGTAATTACGGGCGATCAGGAATCGTGAGGTCAGGAGAAAATCAAACATGTTTGAAATCCAGTCGGCCGTGGTGAGGTGGTCGTGGACAAATCCTGCTGATCAAGGAGAACTAGAGCCCATTTACAAGAACCTTGAGTGGAAACAAGGGGGTTCTTGCTGAGCAGGCAGCGCCCCCTTCTGTCCAATCAAGGGTACTACCCACAAGTTACAGATCACTCTACCAGTGTAACAAAAGTAAAAATAAAGGATTAACTTGTAAAGTTGAATCTGTGACTCACAGCAGCAGACTAGTGCAGTTTTACGCATTGATTTGCATTTGTGTTAAGAATTTTTTTTTAATAAGATATTAATGCACGTGTTTGAATTTGTTTTTCACCATTTGTTTTAGATCAACTGTAGCAGAAACTGAATGGAAGACCATTTTGATGTTGAACTCACAGAACACAGTTTGTGTACTTGTACTCAAGAATTTGAGGAGGTGTAACTTTTTTTTTTTTTATTGTGAAAGATTAAAAAATCTACAGTTACAAAACACCTAAAGTTAAAACGCACAAATAATTTTGCAACAATAGTTCTCTAACATTAGGAACAAAACTGAGAAATTAAGAGGTTTTTGATGTGCAACTTGTACAACAGGATTTGTGTACGTGTACTTTAAATTTGAACGGGTGTAAAAAAAAATTTGTACTTGTGATTTTTTTTTTCTCTACAAATACAAAACTTCAACTTCAAATTCACACGTACAATGCACAAATACTTTTGAAAAAAAAATAACCTTCAAAGACCAGCGCCATCTCTGGGTGCACAGTCCCACCTGGTTTTTAGACGTAGAGTGTGAGCAGGTAGATCGCATCCGAGCGTCAGGTCGCACAGTGTGAGGTGGGAACTTTTAGACCCCGTGGCTTCATCTGTAGCGGCGTGCAACGATTGAAAATATCGCAGAGTGTACGCCCAGCTTTGGTGTTAGGATGAGGTTTGCACTGGGATTCAATGCACTCACTACAAGATGAGAATGTGTACGTGTGTCTGTATATGCATGCATGTATGCAGAGATGGGAAGTAACGAAGTACAAATACTTCGTTACAGTACTCAAGTAGATTTTTCTGATATTTTTACTTTACTACTTATTTTCATGGCGACTTTTTACTTCTACTCCTTACATTTTTACACAAATATCTG
>JAGKQL010000063.1:39619477-39651516 GCA_018398635.1 Cyprinodon brontotheroides
CAAAATTGAAACACGCAAATTTGCAAAATTAAAATGCGCAAATTTACAAAATTAAAACACTAAAATTTACTAAATTAAAAGACGCAAATTAACAAAATTAAAACACAAATATGAGAAAAAGTAGAAAATGAAAAAGATAACAGGAATTTAGGAGAAAAAAGTAACAAATTTGCACGATTTAAACATATACATTTTGGGAACAATGTGAGATAAAACACGTTAAAGCATGCTACATGAAGCACATGCAAATGCATCATTAGGGGCTTTACGATGAAATGAGCAGTAATGGCCTCCTCATAGAAATTTTTAAAGTACAAATGAATGATACAATAAATTAGCATATTTATTATCTCGTAATGTTTTTTTTGTAAATTTGTCTAATTATTCTCGTACATTTGCTACTTGTTTCCTTTTAAATTTGCATGTTAATAATATCGTAAATTTTGTTTTTTTTTATTCGTAAATTTGCTTGTTTATTCTCGTAAACATGTCACTTTAGACTCAAAAATTTAAATTCCAATTTTTTCCCCCCGTCTTTGAATGGCTCTAATACGCTGTCGTACAAGGAGAAGCAGGAGAACCTGATCAGAGAGTCTTTGGTTGCGGTCCGGGGAGTTCTACGGAGGTCCTGAAGGGTCACACAGAGTTTTTCTATTTAAGGTCTGAGGAACGTTTCCAAATAAAGTTCAAACATCTGAGAAGAACTTCAAACATCCGTCTGAAGGATGGAAAACCGGCCGTATGGAAGTTGCAGGTTGGAATGGAAGTTCTTCTGGATTTCAGTTCCTCTGATTCATTATGGTATGGGGGGACTTTTGTTCCATTTTTGTAAAAAAAAAAAAAAAAAAAAAACTAACCAAAATTTATGAAAAATGCTAAGTTTTGATAAAAATAAAAAGGTTTTTTAAAGTAACTTTCATAGATTTTATATTGTCAAATTATTTAAAAAAATATTCGAGAAAAATATAGTTGGAAATAAAATCTGAGAGAAAATGAAAGTGGTTAAAACATTTTTCAAAGTTTCTTTTAAAAAATGTTTTCTTTGCAACAATAATGGAATAAAATTCCCCCCATATTAGGCTGGTTTGGTCCGAGCAGAAATGAAGAAGTTATAAAAGAGGAACTGAAGGTTTCTGATGATTCTGGATCAAAAAGCAGCTGAAGCCTGAACAGAACCAAGAAGGATCCGGCCTCCGGACCCAGATCATCACTTAGAGGACATTTGCTCAGCTTCATTCTTCCTGCTGGAAGAAGAACTCGGATGGTTTGGTGATGATTCCGTTTATGTTTGTTGTGTTTTCTTGTAGCTGCGTTTCAGACGATGAAGATTTTCTTAAGCGGGAACAAAGATCTTCACAAACAAATTTCTTTTTTGCGGATCAGAAGGAACCTTTGCTGGAAAACCTTCTCAGCGTGACCCTTCAGGAGCCCCGTAGACAGTGAAGCAGAAAACGCCTTCTGCTGGTGACATGCAGTCCTGCGGCTTCTCCTGCAGCTGAGACCTTCGTCCTCCTCATAGAATCTGCTTCAGACACAGCTTCTCGCAATCCTCCTTTGTCTGGAAGCGGTTGGCGTTCCCATTGCAGCCGCCGAACCAGAAGCGCTGGCACTCGTTCTGCTTGTTGTCAAAGAACCACATGACGGTGTAGTTCTGGCAGCTGCCTGGATCCTGGTTGAGGAGGCAGGCGTCTGCATGGAGAGAAGCACCGTTAGAGACCGTATGAATGCAGCAATCACTACTGGTGATCATGTTATTAGAGCCTCTGGAAAACTGGGTCGGCTTTAATGGTCCGGAATCGGACTGGGTTCCTACTGAAGGACAGAGACTCACACTGCAAAAAATAGAAATCTAAATAAGTCATTTTTTCTTGTATTCAGGTAAGTGAGACTATTTCCCTATGGAACAAGAATACATATAGAATAAGAAAAAAAAACATTTTCATTGTCTTATTTGAGGTGAATTTATCTAATTATCTTATTTTAAAGTAAATATGCTAATTCCATTGACAAATAATCTTATTTACCTGCTCAAGTTAAGGCTTAATGTAAGATTTTTTTACTTATATATATAGATCCTTTTTGCAGTGCAGTAGGTAACTTCTGGACTTTTAAATAAAAATCTCAGTTGTTTACATAGCTTTAAATTGCTCCGGGCACATGGCCCACAGGCGAGAGGAGGAGGAGCAAGCGAAGGCAGAGTGAGCAGCTGCGAAAGCGCCGCTGTCGAGATGCTAACAGCAAAGCTAAAAGCAAACCCCTACAAACCGCCGCTCGCTTCAATCCTGCCTTCCAACGTTCGCTCACTGGACAACAACATGGATCATCTTCAACTAAAACTCTCTTCTCACCGAGGAAGCATATTGATACGTGAAATAAGGTGCAGTGATGGACTCGGAGCCTAGTTTAACTAAAACTATTAGAGACAGTGAAAGTGGACCTTCTATCATCGAAGAACATCTTCAGGATCAAAGGACTAATGTTGGAAAAACTACTTCCTGTTTCCATTCATCTGTAGAAGAATTGGATCCCTGCAGCAACGTCTCCACAGGTCAGCTCACTTCAGAGCTATAGAAAGTAGATCAAGACAGCTGATCAGGCAGCTGCACAACATAGTCCTCCACTAGAACTATAGAAAAGTAGATCAGACAGCTGATCCAGACGCTGCCTGCCTGCGTCCTCACTAGAACTATAGAAAGTAGATCAGACAGCTGATCCAGACGCTGCTGCCTGGCGCGCCCTCACTCAGAACTATAGAAAGAAGTAGAACTGCTGGACCAGAGGCCCTCACTAAGTATAGAAAGTAGATCAGACAGCTGATCCAGACGCTGCTGCCATGCGTCCTCACTAGAACTATAGAAAGTAGATCCAGACAGCTGATCCAGACGCTGCTGCCCGCGCCCGTCCTGCCACTAGAACTATAGAAAGTAGATCAGACAGCTGATCCAGATGCTGCTGACTGCGCCCTCACTAGAACTATAGAAAGTAGATCACATCAGCACAGGTCTAAATTCCTTCCTCTGGCTCCTCATATCTCAGAGAATAGAATTTAAAATCCTTCTGTTAGTCGATAAATCACTGAGTGGCTCCAAAATACATCACAGACTGGTTGGCAGGGGATCGACAGCCAGACCTCTCAGGTCTGCTGGATCAGAACCAGAACCAAACCTGGAGAAGCAACATTTAGTTTTAGGCTCCTTAAACTAATCTGGAATAAAATTGTTGAAACTGCTTTAAATCCAGTTTGCAAATGTTTTTGTTTAGAGGCCTTTAAACTGTGAAATCTAAACATTATTATCAATAATTGCTTCTCTTTAACATAAAGTCATCTTATATTGATTATTCCTTTATTTCTTTAATTATTTGCGTTGCTTTATGCAACTGAAACGCACTCTACAGAACTAAACTATCTTTGAACAGGAACAGAACTGAGCTTCTGAAGGAAACTGATTAGGCTTAAAACTGCAGAACATATGAAGTTAACATCCGGAGCCTCAGCTGTTACAGTCAGAAGATTCTCAGTCATCCAGGTCCCTATTCTCCAAGTTTGAAGACGCTTAAGCTTCCCATCCAGGAAGTGAAACGTCTCGCCCCCTTTCAGAGACATAGACAGGTATGGGGCATTGCAGGCTAACAAAGAAGCCAAACGACCCCCATTCCAAAAGGGGACCCGCTCATCCGCTTCTATTTGCATGTGTTTCTAAACTAAAACCAGGCTTTGTTGGGCTGCTGGATAAAAACCTGGAACTAAACGCTATTTCTGACATTTTGATTGAAAAAGCTTCCTGGATGGAAGAGAAACGTGCCTTCAAACTTTTGGAATCAGACTAGATGGGTTCTGTGAAAGTTAAACTCTGATGTTCTGCAGAGGAGAACCTGAGAACCTCCAGCTGGTTCCTCCTGAACCTGTACTGCCTGCAGCCCTGAAGGCCCGCCGTCTGAGTGAGAAGATCACCTTTAGTTAAGCTGGTCGTCTTCGCCTGCAGCCTCACGCTGGGATCTAAGAGACAAACACAGTCACTGATGGTCAGACCTGAAAAACAGGTTGAACTTCTCACAACATCAGCAGATGGAGGAGATGATCGTCTGAGCGGTGAGGATGAGAGGGAGAAGGTCGGCGTTGATGTGATGAAGATGACGCAGAGAGGAGGGGTGAGATGACCTGAGCTCAGCTTCATGCAGATGTGTTTAAGGAAGCAGAAAAGGAGGAAACATGATCAGCTTCATCGCCAGTGGAGGCTAACGCTGTGCTACAGGCTGTCACCGTGTACTCCCCATGATGTCACTTCCTGTCTGTTCAACCACATGGTCGGGCTAAGGTGAAGCCGGGCAGCAGAGGATCTGCAGGAGGAACCTGAAGCTGAGAGGTTCCGCTTCAGAGCATCCAGGAAGGTCAGAGACCAGGAGACCTTCACCATCCAGGACTGACTGGGACCCAAATGGAACAGGGATGGATCTGATGAATCCAGCAGACGGTTTGGATCATCAGGAGAAGAAGATCTCTGCGAGCTCCGAGGAGTCCAGTTGGTGCCAGAGTGAAGCTTCGCCTCCACAAAGCAGACAGCGATTAAAATGTCCTTCAAGAACTTTGAGAGACACTTTGGGGAGGATCTATGGACCTTCCAGCATGGTGGAGGAACCTGTCAGATCTGAACCTCCTTTAGGGAACCTGTCACACCTTGACGATTTATCCACCATATTCCTGACGTCCCAGAATCCCCTAAAACGCCGACATACGCTGAACATTCTATGGATTCTTTGGATGTTGGGTGTATGCGTAGCGTATTCATAACGAGTCTAGAACTTATGTCCGACAAACTGCCTAAAGGCCTGGTTATCCTCCGGTAGCAGTTTGTCGCAGACATTTTTGATTTATGCTCAATATTAAAGCGTGGTCTGCGCTAAGTTATTCCACGCCACAACGCCAGAGGGCCAATCAGGAACTAGCTGTGGGTTTAGATACGGCCGAGGCGTGTGAGGAAGTGTGGGGCATGAGTTTGTGCGACAACGGAGGGACATGAGGGCCGAAAAAGAGAGGGGATCCAGGTGGGAAAAAGGGTCCCAGCATTATCGTAACCTGACTCCGCCAGATGGATTTGCTCCACATATCCATCTGGAAACCTTCTGTTGAAGTAATTTTGGGAAGGGGAGAAAATACTGGTTAGCTGATTGGCCTATGTTGGTGATAGACGGGCCAAATAAACCAATCAGATCAACGAAGCATATGATGTACTAACAGAGCGACAAGGACGACTAAAACACAACCACAAGCCAGGCTACTCTTTGCCTAAACCAGTCGGGAGAAGAGCAAAACATCTTTTCCTCTGAGAAAAGCCTCCAGAGCAGTGATTTTTTTGCTCTTCTTCAGTGAAGAAATACTCTGTAATTCCGATAAAACTTGCTCGATAGCCACGCTAAACGCTAGTTTCATCGGCTGAAGCCGCCATGTTCTTTAGACTGAACTGTCGCGCTTCGCTACAAGGCCACACCTCAACCCGCCTCCAAAGCCAACACTGATTGGACGTTCGTTTGGTGAACGGCTCCAAATTTTCTTTACTTGAGGAGAGTCTCCAGACTGATCTGCGAAAGTGAAACCTTGAAAGCTCGCGAGATCAGATGGTCTCACGAGGCTAGCGTTCTCGCACCTCGGCTCTTCTAGCTTGTCCAAGCAAAACAAGCCGGTAAGGTTCCAAACAGGAAATACGCATAGAGTAGAGAGGATGTAGATTTGACCAATCAGAGGCCTCCTGTCTGCAGTCACCTACATTTTGGGAGAGGTGCAGCAGAGCCGTCTGTGGAAGGGGCGAGGGGGACGTCTCTGGAGTTCACTGCGACACAAATGCAGATGAGCTGGTTTCAAAGTATAGATCAGCCTAACTTATGCATAACGCAGTGCAGCGTAATGACCATGAAATGATGCACATCGGTGGTCCATAAGTCGGCCGGTGTAGATGGAAAAATGCCAGGCCTGAAAATGCTTCCCAGTCCAAGCCTGCTACTATATTGCGTATGCCACCGTTTTTGCCTGATTTTCCGTACGTCAGGCGTACGCTCACGTGACTACTCAGCGCGTCCGCCATATTGGGTGGCAGCCTTAGGCAGTATTGACAGTAAAAAATGTTGAAATCGTGTGTAATTGTTGGTTGCACGGCCCGTGGAGGTGGAGATCAACGCTCTTTCTATCGCATACCAGCCATAATCGTGAATCAATGTGAAAAAACAAAACAGCTATCTGAACAACGCCGTCACCTATGGCTGACACGGATATCCAGGTCCGATTTGGACGGTGTGAAGCTGGAATACGCCAGAGTCTGCAGTGCTCACTTTGTCACAGGTAATTAACTGTCAAGCATTTAAAACATGTAAGAATATATTAATAATAGGGCTTGGGCGTCATGACGTATTACTTTCCGTGGCCGCAATGTTGACTGCCTCCGCCGCCGCTACTCAGACTACTGCCTATGACTACCGCGCACTGGACTCCCTCTCTCAGCCGTGTTTTAATTTGATTAATTTCACCTTAACTTGATTTCAACCAGCGGGAAAAGGCTCAAATATGTGAGAAACCCAGAGGGTTTAGGGAGGTTTGGCAGTTAACGTTACTAACCAAACCTTTGAAACACATAGCAGCTAGTTAAAAGTACATTACATGCCTGAGTGGTTGTTAGCACTAACGGTTAGCACTGTTTGCTGGCTTTATGAGCTGCAGCTCCTGAACCCATCCATTCGTAAACTGCACATGAGACTCCAAGGACTTGTAGCTTTGGAACTGTTCGCGCACCGCCGGCGTTAGCCACCTAGCATAGCGAGCCCTGCATCGGATTGTTTACATTTTTACCATCTTATTAAAACTCACCCGTCCACGTATGATGGCTATTTCCTTCATGTACATCACTTCAACATCTCGTACCCAACCAGATGTGAACTGTTGTGAGCCTCTAGACCCCTTGTACGCTCTCATTTCCTCCAGAGTGTGCAGAGAGGGTTTCACTGAACACCGGGTAATGAACTATGTTACCGTGCCTCTTACATTTGGCCAATCATCTGGATTAGTGCTAAACAAGGCACCGTGGAGGGCATAGGGGTCCATATGTGGTCGATCACCGAACATTTCCTCAGATATGTTCCATGATCTGGTGGCTCTAGCGTGCTGGCGTACTTATCCATTCGCGACATGATATATTTGATATACGATAATATGCTACCCAAGATGGCGGACCGGAAGCTGGCCAGTGACGCCACTGAAAACCCCCTATTGTCAAGGTGCGACAGAGGCATTAGAACCTGAGAAAGAACGGCTCACCCTCCACCTGGAGGAGATCTCCAGAAGGCCGAGAGGCGTCCAAAGGTCATGAATGAAGAGGATTGACTCTAAAAACAGGAAAGCTGACCAATAAAACAGGAAACCTGGGTCACTGCTGGAGAGTTTGGCTGCAGAACCTGCTGAGGAACCTCTGTTATCTGACAGCGGAAGCAGAGCGTGCGGACACAGACACACATGGAAGCTGAGGCGGTTCTACGGGTGGGAGCGGGTCACACAGGGACTTACTCTGGACGCCACACGTCAGGAAACATTCATGCTCCGTGCTAAAGCGGTTGGCGTTTCCGCCGCAGCCGCCGAACCAGAAGGGGGAGCATGCAGCGATGGTTCTGTCAAAGAACCACCGTTGGACATAGTCGGTACACGGGAAACCCATATCAGCATCCAGCTGACAGCGGGCTGCAAGCAGAACACACACATTTACTGACCCGGACACGCAGACGGTAGCTACTACACCAGACCGCATGCACAAACAGAGTGACACAAAACTACAGCAGTCTGCAGGGATCGGGTGGACTGTTTGGACCGGCCGTCAGTCTGGTACCTTTCAGGTCCATTCCGTGCCAGTCTCCTCTGCTTGGTGTTTTGATGATGTCCAGCAGGTCGGTCTGAGTCTGGCCGCCGGTCTGCTCCTGAAACTCCTCCCCCTCAGGCTGCCCAGCGTCAGCGAGAATCCTGAGGACAGCAGGGACATCAGGTTCAGATCCAGGAACTAGACCTCCCCCACTTCAGAAGACTTCTTCTCTAGACATCGGCTGCTTTTAAAGGATAAAACTCCTAAAAACTAGTAACCTTCTGTCCAACTGTCCTGTTTTTGGACAGTTGGACAGAATGTCTGGTAGCTGATTGACCCCAGTTTAACCAGTTCCTGCCTGGAAGCAGAAAGAAGGAGGGAAGAAGAAACCTCCATCTTCACAGTGGGACAAAAGTTCTTAAACACATTAAGCCGTGCCCATTGGTCGGTTAAAGGGGGTTGAATTCAACCCACCCCTGTGTGAGGCAGGCATCAGATCAGAAGTACAGCGAACATAGTAAGAAGTCTGGTCGAGTTTAAACAGGTTAAAAATAAATTGTCTTTTGAAAACAGGCATCAGAGCTGCTGTTGTTAAGGCTAAAAGCCTTCAGCTGATCCAAAAAAATGCTGCAGCCAGAGTCCTGATGAAAAATGAAAAAAGAGAGATCATATCTCTCCTATCCTGCTTCTCTTCTTCATTGGCTTCCTGTTAAATCCAGAATAGAATTTAAAAAATCCTCCTTCTCACATATAAAAGCTTAACTTAAAACTTTCCTTTTTGATAAAAGCTTCATAGTTAGAGTGGCTCAGGTTATCCTGATCTATCTCTATAGTTCTTGCTGCTATAGGCTTAGACTGCTGGAGGACATAGGACCCCCTTTTCATCATTCATTCAGAAATCTGGAAAATTTGATCCCCAAAATGAATAGAAAACAAAGTACTGCTGGAATTTTGCAAAAAAGGTTACATTTTTGAAACATATTTTCTTCAAATTCATTAAAACATATTCTTTGCTTTCAATGAAACTGGAACAAATTTCTTTCCATATTTTCAAACAACTGCAGCATGTATTTGTATCCAAAGCATCGACACCCTGAGCAACACTAAGCAGAGACTCCTTTGTCAAGCTGCAGATATTCAGGACTAGTTATTTTTGCCGTTTTCTTGATTAGTCAAGATCAAAGCTCCAGTCAGATTGGATAAGAAACATCTTTGAAGAGGCCTTTTGACTAGGCCAGTCTAACCATTAATCCTGAGATCCGAAGGGGATTCTACGCAACTTTTCATATATCCAAAGAGCCGCTTTTGCTTGGGAGTCCTGAATACGACCAAGTAAAAAAGTTGTTTGGAGCATAAAAATATAACATGACTTTTTCTAGAAAAACCTTTTTAATCTTGTATACAGAAATTGGTTGTTGCCATCTCGAGCAATCAGCGATCTCGTGTATTTTTAATGTTAAAACATATAATTTTCAAAAGCTAATTCATAGAAAAAATGTCTCTTAAAACATATTTCTGGTTCTTCTTTTTAATTCTAAATTCTTTTTTCCTTCTTATAACGCTAAAGCTATCAATGTACCGTACATATTATAATAAAAATTATTTAGCTCTTTTATATACATTTTAGCTACTATTAAGAGCCGCTGGAGAGGGTCCAAAAGAGCCATATGTGGCTCTGGAGCCACAGGTTGCAGACCCCTGATCTAGTCTGATCCAAACCATCCCGTACTTATATCTGTGTCTAGATGTCCAGGGTGGTTCTGCTCGAGTCCATCAGGACTCCTACAGTCTTCTGTTGCCTTGAAAACGTTTTATTGCCAGGATTGCCCTGGATTTAGCTCCACTCATCACCTCAAATTGCTTCCCCACAGCTTGATGCTTCCATAACCATGTTTTGCTATGGAGGGAAAAAGGGATATGCAGATATGCTAGTTTTACCCATCAGAGGTCTTGAGATTGACCAGCAGGTGTAACTTTGGTCTCCTCTGCTTTGATGATACTCATTTGCGTTTTTGTGACAAACAGCAAACGACTTAACTTTCCTTTTGATAAAGCTTCTGAATTAAGAGTGGCTCAGGTTATCCTGAGCTATCTCTATAGTTCTGCTGCTATAGGCTTAGACTGCTGGAGGAGGACATAGGGACCCCCTTTTCATTATTCTGCTTCATTCTATCTCTATTCTCCCACTCTGCAGAATCTGTTAGTTCAATCTCTAACGTTCTGCTCTCTCTGCTTTTTCTCAGCGAGGCAAAAAAACAACAAAAAAACGGCCTCCACTGATTGGTGGACGTCCAGAGGGAGCAGGGGAGGCGTCCCGTCTGCATGGTTTCAGGCTGAAAAAGGGTTAAGTGAAACAGGCTAAAGATGGCTTACTGTACAGCAGGGCGAGTCCAAGTCTTTTTCATATCGGGTCAGCAGTGTTAGCAAGTCCTTAAAGGTCTTCTTCTGCAGCATAAACCGGGCCTTTTTTATCTGTCCCTATGTAAATGGGTCTGGCTGACATTTAAGCTGAGATTCCAATATCTCTGCAACTAGTGGGAACTATAAATCTGATATTCACACGGTGCTACTGAAGCTCGTCAGAAACATAATTAGCACTGAGTTAAATAGGGAGAACTTCGGCATCCATTCTTTGCCTGGTTTTTGTGTCTGGTTGCTGGGCAACAAAACGTACACTAAGCAACGGGCGGTGAAAGCCGGAGAAGGCTGGACCTGTTTGACTTTACAGCTAAACTCTTCTAGCCGTCTTATTTTTACTGACGCTGAAATCGAACACGTTCTTAGTGTGTTTTAATATCAGCGATCAGCTGCGCTAAAGGCCTCATGCTAAACACTCTAGTCAACAGCTGGAATATTAAGAGACACTGGTTTTGGTTTGGTTAATGACTAATAATTACGAATTGCAATTACACATTAAAATTGTTAACATTTACTAATGGTTGATTCAAACTCAGGTGCACAACTGATTTAAATATTTTAAATATGAACAATCAGCTTTCAGTGAAGCTGAGTTTGTTGGTTTTGGTGAAGGTTCTTACTCTGTGAAGGAGGTCTGTCCTTGCTCCTGACCGTTCAGCCCGGCACAGATCTCTCTCAGGGAAGCAGGAGGATAGGAGTTTCTTCCCTCTGGAAAACATTCATGGGAAACTCATCATAATCAACACCTGACAATGCTTGCCTGCAATGCCTCTAAAGACAACGAAATATGAGCAACTAGTAGATGTGCTGCAGATGATCCACTGGAGTGATGCAGACACCCTATTTAAAATTAAGGATATGTGTTTTTGCGAACGGCTGTTACCATGGAGACTTTGGGGGAACAGAGTGGGTTTATTTGAGGCAGCTGCACAAACAATGCTGCAAACGGAGGGCAGGTATGATCAGAATGTGGTGAAAATGCAGGAAGTCTTTTTAATTCCAGCTGTAACAGCTGGGCTCCTTGTTTGGGTTTTTGGAGACAATGTCAGTTCAGAAACATCCACCTCACCATCCTTCCACATATCCTCGAAGCATGAAACCATTTTCTGATCACAGGTGGATTATTTCATTTAATTTCTTTAATAAATTATGATAGAATGATGTTTGATTAATAAAAAGGAAAAAAAAAAAAATTTAGCAGCTACAATCAATCCCAATGCAGAACTAGAACGAAAAGAAAGAGCTGAAGGTAGCCGCTGTAGGTCGTTCCTTTTCAGCACCAAGGACAGCAACCATAAGAGGTTTATTCTAAATAATCAAATTAGGGCTGCAGCTATTGGTTATTTTATTAATTGATTAATCAATTGATTATTTTGATTATTCTAAAAAATAAATTTCAGTAAATCGAAAAGTTTAAACATGTTTTGAATTTAGAAAAAAATATATTATTGCACATTTTAAATGATGTGTTAATACCAAACACTATTTACAGAAAGGTGTGTGTACACATCTTGAACGGAAAAATTTGGAGTTTTGTCTGAATTTCTGTTGTTCATTCTTGAGCAGATCCTAAACCCCTGAACACACTACTTACGTACCTCTTTTTAATCTCCGATCCGATTTTTTTCCCACATCACACTGACTACATATAGAGAAGCTCCGACTAGGCAGGGTGAGCAGATCTCTGCGTATTTTTGTTCCACCTCTGTTGTGTTATTAAGTTAGCATGCTTTTAAAGGCCCAAAGCTTATAGATATTTCATTTTTATATTTCAAATTTACAGATTTTATTATTCTTATCCTATTGTGTTTATTTAATATCTTTTGGTATTTCACTTAACCATATTATTTGTTCTCCAATATCATCCTTCATACGTGACTGTTCCTTAGGGCATGTGGGAAGCTTACTTGACCAACACAGTGTTACAGCTTGACTCTGATTGGAACCAGCTTTAGTTCGGGTGTGTTTCAGCTGCAGTTCTGCAGCTTTTCTAGCTGTATTACTGAGCTCTTACTGTTGAGGACAGAGAGGAAGACTCTGAAGAAGCGCTGGACATAGCCCTGTTCCTCAGCTGTCAGCCGGTTGAGGTGGATCAGGTGCTGATGGGTGGGTGAACCAGCCAACTGTTGCACCTGCGTCTGGTTGTACCGATCACCGACTGCCACCACAAACATGGCCACGCCCGCACACTTGGCCTTCAGGGAGATGTAGTCCAGCCGCTCTCTGTCCATGTAAGCTGTCTGGGAGGCCACCATGGTCAGCATAGCCCTGCTTTTGCGTGCCTGACCGGCCTTCAGCAGCACCTCATTGAGGGTGAAGTCCAGCGTTTGTCCCAAAACCGAGGAACGACTCTGCTGCTGCATTTTCTCCATCAGGTGTTGCTTCATTACAGCCTGACTCTGGTAGGTCTGCAGGTTGAACTCCACCCTGGCATCCTTGGTGCCGCTCTGCTGGACCACAGCAATGCGAGCCTTGGTTCCAGATCTGCGGGGCTGAGAACTTACATCCAGCTGCTCCACCAGGGAACCCAGCAGCTGTTTGGCACCAGCGTATTCATCCGCCTGCATTTCCCTGGAGCTGTCTAGAATTATAGCCAGGTCCACATCTACCTGCTGAGGCGGCAGCGGGTCCAGGATGAAAGAGCATTCCTGTGAGCGTCTGCATGGGTCTGTAAAAGGGGCAGAACATTTTATGCAGTATTTACAATGTATCTGGATAAAATCAGCCAATGTTCATATGCTTCATACATCATTAAATCTCAACATTTCATCTAAACTAAAACAGAACTAAGGACCAACACTTTTGGATCCAGAACTCATTTCACATCATCATTTCAAATGTTCACATGCTGTTACTATAACCTTGTGAAGGGGTTTAGTTTTTCTGGTTTCTGAGGGTCTTTCAAAGGCCCTAAATGCCTGTTTACCCATATTTGGTCCCAGAAAGTAAGATCAGTATTTCAGGATTATCCTGGTCATTTTGCTTTTTGATTTTAAACATCATGAAACACAAAGTATCCATTTAGTTTTTTTTTTTACCATAACAGATTGCACAATTCTTTATCCTCTTCAAGTCATTAACCAGGTTGTCCTGCCTTAACAGTGGTATGAAGATGGAATGACCAGAGTCATCAACCTGTAAGGAAACAGCAGCTGTTAGAGATTTGGAGGGAATATCAGGACATCATTTAGATTTATTTGCAAATAGAATCACATCAAACGCTAAAATCACGATCTGCTAATTTAATCACATTTTCTCCACATAATAGAATCACATCGTCTGCAAACGGCTTGACATCATCTGTAAACAGATTCACATCGCCTGCAAACAGATTCACATCGTCTGCAAACAGATTCACATCGTCTGCAAACAAGATTCACGAGATCGCCTGCAAACAGATTCACATCGTCTGCAAACAGGATTCACATAAGTCTGCAAACAGATTCACATCGTCTGCAAACAGATTTACATCGCCTGCAAACAGATTCACATCGTCTACCAAACAGATTACATCGCCTGCAAACAGATTCACATCGTCTGCAAACAGCTTCACATCGTCTGCAAACAGCTTCACATCGATCTGCAAACAGCTTCACATTCACGATCTGCAAACAGATTCATTCGCGTTGCGGCAAACATCGTCTGCAAACAGATTCACATCGATCTGCAAACAGATTCACATCATATACCTGCAAAAACAGATTCACATCGCCTGCAAACAGCATAAGCCTTCACATCGTCTGCAAAACAGATTCACATCGCATTCTGCAAACAGATTCACATATCGCCTGCAAACAGGTTCACATCGCTCTGCAAACAGGTTCACATCGCCTGCAAACAGGTTCACATCGCCTGCAAACAGGTTCACACACGGCGGGTTTGCATAAGCCTGCAAAACGCATAGATGCTGCAAAACAGATTCACATCGTCTGCAAACAGATTCACATCGTCTGCAAACAGGTTCACATCGTCTGCAAACAGGTTCACATCGCCTGCAAACAGCTTCACATCGCCTGCAAACAGCTTCACATCATCTGCAAACAGCTTCACATCGTCTGCAAACGGCTTCACATCATCTGCAAACAGCTTCACATCGTCTGCAAACGGCTTCACATCGTCTGCTAACAGCTTCACATCAGCTGCAAACGGCTTCACATCGTCTGCAAACAGCTTCACATCAGCTGCAAACGGCTTCACATCATCTGCAAACAGATTCACATCATCTGCAAACAGATTCATGCAAAGGATTCACATCGTCTGCAAACAGCTTCACATCATCTGCAAACAGATTCATGCAAAGGATTCACATCGTCTGCAAACAGCTTCACATCGTCTGCAAACAGATTCACATCAGCTGCAAACGGCTTCACATCATCTGCAAACAGATTCATGCAAAGGATTCACATCGTCTGCAAACAGCTTCACATTGTTTGCAAACGGATTCACATTGCCTGCTAACAGTTTCACATTGTTTGCAAACGGCTTCACATCATCTGCAAACAGATTCATGCAAAGGATTCACATCGTCTGCAAACAGCTTCACATTGTTTGCAAACTGATTCACATTGCCTGCTAACAGAATACAGCCAAATGGGATCATGTAATCTGATGATGATCTAATCCAAAGAATAAAATCACCTTGGTTTAAAGTTTCAGCTTTAAACAAAAATATGAAAAAACATATGTGATCAGATGTTTTTTCCCGAAATGCCAGGTTTAGTAAAAATCTTTGACTGGTATCAGTAAATGAAACCTCAGAGCAGCAGACCTACCTCTATAGCATTTCTTATTTCAAGAGACCTGGTCAGAGAAATAACTGCTGGGATGATGTTAAGAGCTCGGTATTCCATTAGAGCAGTGACAATGTCGTCCACGTCTTCTGTCCGGCCATTTGAAAAGAAAACCGCCACCTTCCTCAGCATCGTTCCAGCTCTCACACGTTTGAAGACGTTTTGCCCAACAAAGCGCATTGAAGCGCCTAAGTAGGGCTTATTGGATGTCCTCTCCAAGGCGATGTTTTGCACTGCTTCTATCAGCTGAGTCTTCCTGCGGTAGTCCTGGAAGCGGATCAGGTATTTGGTGTGGGAGCTGAATCCCACCACAGCGACGCGGGCACCTCTCGGACAGTTGCTCTCTGCGATATGAATGTCTTCCAGCAGAGACAGGAGGGCAGAGCGCTGCCTGTCAAAGGCGGCTTGTGACACACCATCGGACATATCCAGGCCAAAGAGCAGCTCAGTGGGATATGCGGGGCAATCTGCCTGGCCTAAAAACCAGAGAAGAACAATGTGAGCTCAGCAGAACTGAAAGAAAGGGTTAAACATGAAGGATTTTTTTATCCATCATTTATTTCTTCCATAAAAATGTTAAAAATTTTATTTGAAGTAAACTTTTATTGATGTAAATGTTCTTTTGTTTATTTATGCAGGTAAATAAACAAAAATGTAATAAAATCTGAATAAGAGTACGCTCTAAACAGCTGGATTTATCTTGAGCAAACATATTGCAAACACAGCATTAGCATCCAGCAGAGCTGCTAAAGAACATTGAAGAAAGAAAAGTTGTTTCACCAGTCAGTGTTTCAAACATTTATGGATTTTCAGCTATGAATCTGTTCTCATTGCATTTTTAAGGCATTCAAAGTAATAGAATAATTTTATTTCAATTCAAAAACTTTCGAAATTATTGTGGAAACTTTCAATCAACTTTGTTGAAAAATAATTATTTATATTTTTTCCCTTTGATTTTAGAAGGAAATTAAATGATTTATGCTTCATGTATTCCAAAACACTTTTTTTTTCAAGTTTGAAGACGTTTCTCTTCCCATCCAGGAAACTTTTTCAAATTAAAATGTCAGAAAAAGCGTTGAATTTCAGGTTTTTATACATTAACCCAACAAAACCTTGCAAACATGCAAATTGAACTTGAAGGACGGGTCCACCCCCTTTGAAATGGGGAGTCGTTTTGTTTCTTTGTTAGCAAAAACCTGCCTATACCTCTGTAACGAGGGGTTGTTAAAGGAAATTCTGTTGGCCTGGCTGGAGAGGCGAGGTGCTCGTTTCCCTGTAATGGTAAATGGCCACAATGGTTTTTTTTAACCTTTTTTGAATGACTATGACCTGGATGACTGAGAGAATATTTCACCAGCACGTAAGCACAAAGTAGCAAGATAAAAAAAACAACTATTATTTTTATCAAGTAGATAATATCTAATTATTTTATTTCTAGGGCAGAAATCCTAATTCCATCTGCTGATTATCTGATTCGCCTCCTCATTTTTAGTTATTTTTAGTTTTTTTGCAGTGCATTTTGTTCTGTTGCCATGATTTTGCTTGACTTTTCCTCCTTATGTTCGCTTCCCTTAAATCTGTCAGGGATTTGGTGTTGGTTTGGAGGACCCAAATGCAGAGGCAAAGTAGGCAGAGGTGAATTTAGGTGGGTTTAATGAGGTTCACAGGAACTGAGGCAGGAATCAAAATCCAACAGAAATAACAACGAACCAGAACCCAAGGAGACATCAGGGGGAAAACCAAACTCTAGAAGCCAGGGAGAGACGAGGTAAACAGACAGACGTTAGACGAAGGGATCCAGCAAACAGGAACTGAAGAGGGAGGATTTTAAAGGGGACAGAGACAAAGAGAGGGCTAACGAGGGGATTGAAAACAGGTGAGGGCAGAGCAGAAAACAGAGCTAAGGAAAAGAGGACACAAGAGGGCAGCCAGAGGACGAAACAAAAGGAAAACCAAGACTGTGACAAAATCAGCCTGGAAAAAGTCCTGCAGGCCCAATAACAACCCCACCATTTTCAGTCCATATTTGAATCGATCAGTAGTGTGAAGTTTCAAGCTCTTCTTTTGAGTTTTAATCAAAAACTCTTACTAAAACAATTCAGAAGTCTAGAGAGTCTTTCATTTTCTATTGGACTAAATAAGAACCTACAGGTAACTTTTATGCTTTATTCTAAAAACTGAACCGGTGTTCCGTCAGATCAGCATACGCCGTCAGACCAGCATACTCATAGTCAATACGCATGCGCAGTAAGTCCAATTTGCATACGTCTGACACTTTAAGTGGTAGGAAGTCTACTTCGCTACTTTATTGATGCGTGATATGATAAACAAAAGGTATTAGTCCAAGGTAAACAGAATTTAAGCTAAACTGCTTTAAACACAGACAGCCTTGCTTTTTATTTTAGCTACTGCGCACCCTGACGTAGCAGCTAACCTGTCAGATTGTCATACAACGATTATGTGTATGCTGATCTTGACAGACTGATTTGCAAATGTAACAGAACAGCGGTCAGACATGTCTGACTGGTAAAGCACAGATGTTGCAGTGAGGCTGTGAGTCTCCCTCTTCCTCTGAGGTCTGGAGGGACCTGCATGGTGCCAGCAGCAGGTCTTTGATGGAGTGGAGATACGTACCGATGGAGCAAGCTGTGAGGACAGATGAGACAGTTAAGAGTGAGCTGCAGGTTTGATCTGATGATGCTTTTTAGGAAAGCCTGGAGGAGCTGTGAACTCACCACAGTTGTCTCTGATGTAGGTGACCAGCTGACACTCCTGACGGAGCAGATGAGTGTTAATAAAGGCTTAACAGAGACGGTGAGAACATTTCTCACATGGACTTACCGTCATAGGACTGGTTCCAGGAGGACCTCTGGGACCCTGAGGAGAATCAAACAGATAATCATGACTTGTTTCTCTATTTGACAGAATGTTTCTGCTTCGGTCGGCCACATTTCCTGAACTCTTCTGAACCCCAGAACTTGTTTAGCTGTAATACTATGGATCCAAATCATCAACCCTCCCCCACCATGCTTTACTGCTGTCATGGTGCGTTCAGGCTGATCAGCTGGTTCCGGTTTCCTCCATCATGGTTACATTTCTCTAAGATGGTCTCCTCTGTCCAGAGGACTTTGTCCCTGAAATCTTCTACTTCATTTAGATGCAGCTTTGCTAAGATCCTAAAACCATCTTGGTGCTAGAAAAAGGAGGACTTCAACCCTTCCTACCATAGATATAACATAAGAGCAGACCCCGCATCGATCGGTTTTATCTATCGGCGCTGACGTGATTTGGTGGTGCAAACTTGGGCAGCTCCACTTTGCAATGTGTGAGCAGGAAAAGAATGAATTTTAATCAACTTTAACTCGCTGACTATTGAACTAATTTTCACAGCTTTTTTTTTATTTAACTGAAAACAAACAAATGGTTAAATTTTTTAAATATCTTAGTGGGGTTAATAATCATAGAATATTCTATGCTATATATAAATATATATAAATATAGCATATATATATATATATATATATATATATATATATATATATATATATATATATATATATATATATGTATTAGTGCCGTACCGATGTTATTTTTTGGCCCCATACCGATAATCTGATACCTGAGCTGTGCAGTATCGGCCGATACCCATACCATAATAATGTAAAAATAATTTCATCATGGCTTTGTCAAGCTGCTGCCTACCTTTGTGAATACATAGTGAATCCAGTAGAACTTTTAATAAAAAGTTCTACTGGGTAATAAAAATAAAAAGTTTTTATTGCTTAGGTGTACCTGGAATGGGTAACAATAGTTGAATAAACTTATGGCTCTCAAAATGGTATCTGTGCCCTATTTGTTGGTATCTTCGCCGCATACCGATACCACCATTTTAGGGCAGTATCGGGGCCCCGTCCGGATGATACTGGTATCGGTATCGGTGCAACACTAATATATATACATATTTCAGAGTTGCAACATGTCTGGAGCCGAGAAGCACAAGGTGCTCAATCCTCAGGGACCTGGCCAAGGTAAGGAAAGCCGAAAAAAGGCCACCTTTGATCAAGATTGGAACAAGAAATCTCTGCAGACTGATTCCTCCAAGGTGTTTTGGTCTGATGGAATGAGAGAGAGTCTAGATGGGCCAGATGGATGGATGTGCACCAGGCTGGATCAGTAAAGGGCAGCAAGTTCCTTATCCACTCAGACGCCAGCAAGGTGGAGGAGGGGTAATGCTATGGGCTGCTATTATCAAAGGTGAGCTTGTGGGACCTTTTCAGGTTGATGATGGAGTCAAGATCAACTCCCAGACCTACTGCCAGTTTCTGGAAGACACCTTCTTCAAACAGCGTGTACAAGAAGGCGCCGCCATCATTCAGAGAACCTGTGATATTCTGCAGGACGCATGTCTCGCCACACGCATCTATATATATACACCACAGCGTGGCGGCCAGAAAAGGTCTAAAAGGAGAAAAATAATGACATGGCCGCCTTGGTCACCTGATCTGAACCCCATGGAGAACCTGTGGTCCTTCATGAAAGGTGAGATCTACAGGGGGGGAGAACAGGGAGGAAAAACAGGGAGGCTGCTGCACGCCATGAGGATCGCACACAGATCAAGACTCTGACAGAATCAATGGATGGAAGGATTTAGAGCGTCATGGTGGAGAAAGGAGGATATACTGGTCACTGATTTTTGTTTTTTTGTTTTTGAATGTCGCAAATGTTTATTTCTGAATTTTGAGTTGTCATATTGGTTTACCTGGTGAAAATAAACAAGTAAGATGGGTATAAATTTGTTTTTTATTACGTTGCCTAATAATTCTGCGCAGTAATATTTACCTCATAAATGGCCAAAAAACATTAACTTCCAAATCTATGAAACTTCGATATTAATGAGACTTTTAGGTTGAATAGAACACAATTGTGGCATAATAATAAAAATAGTCCTCAAAAATACAACTCGCCTAATAATTCTGCACACAGTGTGTATATATATGATCTATTATTCAGATGCACAGTATTTATATTTGTAAAAACACTGTACAGTACAGTATTTTGTTTATTTTTTATACGTATTAATTTATATTTCATATATTTTTACCCATATTTTAGCAGTTTTGTTGTTTATACTGTTTTATGTTGGATTTATTTATTTTTTTCCTTACAGCACTTTGGTCAGCTGTGGTTGTTTTTCAGTGCTTAACAAATAAAATTGGATTGGATTTTTTGTTTTTAAACTCTGTCAGTAATAAATGCTGTTTATTTACTAATTTCTTCCAAAGCTCTGATGTCTTCACAAAGTTCTCCCTCGAACCCTGATGTCAACAGACTGTTGATTTTAACAAAAATACGCTGCAGTGCTGAAGCATCCTTCTGTTCTGCTTAAACCAGCTGGTTAGAGTAGCAGGTCGACCTCTCCAAGATGGCGCCACGTCAGTGAAAGCAAGGTCTACTCCTTATGTCTATGCTTCCTACATTCAGAAAGGGTTAAGGTTATAACCTTTAACCTTTGAGCTTTGGTAACTGAGGGCTGCGACCAACTGAAATAAACCTTTTTTTTATTTTTTTGACTTTCCAGGTTCTGGATCCTTTCTGCAGGACTGTCAGCACAGCTGGACCTTCATGTCAGACGGAACAGTCTCTAACTCATCAGAAAGTTCAGGAGGGTAAAAGTTAACCCCACACTCACTCTGTGTCCTGGGTATCCCGGTTCTCCAAACATTCCAGATTCTCCCGGTCGGCCCGAGTTCCCCTGCATCAATCCAAACACACATCACAGACATCCCAGCAGAGGGAAAAAACTTATTCTGGTCCTGATGGGACAGAACTCACCGGTCGACCTCGGTTCCCTCTGCGTCCAGGGTCTCCTTTGGGCCCCTGCAGCCCGTCTTCCCCCTGCAGAGCAGAAGCCGCCTGTTTATCGTCAGACCAATAAATTGAAGACATCAGAACAAAGAGCCAATCATGACGAGCCGTCCTGAGGAACATCAGGAAGGGGAACCCAACAACGATCCATAGATCCAAGGAGAGGTTCTCTTCCAAAGACAGATAAATAGCAGAACCTGTCCTGGAACATAATCTATAATCTGGGTTTCTTTCTGTCAAAATTTCATGGTTGACACTACTTTCTGTCTGGGCATTGTCAGTTTCACTATAGCTCTGGTGAATTTCAATGGTGAAGTCCTCTGAAATCTTCAATAATTGTTGTTGATTTGCAGATGTGTCTAGTAGTTCCCCATTGATTTAGCTTGGAAGCGAGGAGAATGGCGCTAGGCTTACGCACCGTGAGGTTTTGCTGGAAGATGGCAGGAGGGAGGGGCGCTACTATCAGAGTCTCGCGAAATATCTGAGGGGGGTCGGGGGCTACGACCCCCGAATAACCCATGAGACCACCTGAAAGTCCTCAAAAGCAAAATTTAAAGGGGTCTTAAATTGTGTCAAAAAAATAGTGTCAAAAAAAGCTCAACATGTCCAGTATTTAAATTCAAAACCTTTATTCACAAATATGATCTTCTGTTTTTTTGGGAAGTGGAGCCAGCCAATCCTGTTTGCGTATGCAAATTAGCCATGTGCTTTTCTGCAGTTAGTAACACGTGTGAACAGATCATGGGGGGTTATTGCAGCAGGTCTTCACTCCTGCTGTTGGTGGACCCTCAACGGACCCTCCTCTGGACAAATTGAAGGCCCAGTTCCTGTCAGCATTTGGTGTTGAATGAGGACCCAAATGCAGAGGCAAGTTGGCAGGGGTGAATTTAGGTGGGTTTAATGAGGTTTTACAGGAGCTGAGGCAGGAATCAAAAATCCAACAGAAATTACAAACGAACCAGAACCAAGGAGACATCAGGGAAAAACCAAACTCTAGAAGCCAGAGGGAGAGACGAGGTAAGCGCAGACAGACGTTTGACGAAGATCCAGTAAACAGGAACTGAAGAGAGGGCTTTTAAAGGGACAGAGACAAAGAGAGGGGGCTAACGAGGGGATTGGAAACAGGTGAGGACAGAGCAGAAAACAGAGCAAGAGAAAGAGGACACAAGAGGGCAGCAGAGGACAACGAAAATGGGAAACCAAGACTGTGACAGTTCCATTCGTCAGAAACTGGATTAAAGCAGGACATGTGTGTGTGTGTGTGAGAGACAGACACACAGACAGACAAATAACAGAGAGAGAGGCAAGACAAGAAGAGAGAGAGAGAGAGACAGTCTTTGTCCGTGTGTGTGTTTTCATAGACTGACTGTCTCCTGCACTACTATTATTACTATATTTGTTTACTGTTCTTTTGCGCCGTTACTGTTACAAATATATCTTACATAATTGGTAATAATAATAGTTTTTCTGCTGCCATTGCCATCTGCCTTTTTGCACTATACATAAGTATTGTATATTTTATATTATTGTACATTTTATATTCTATTGTGAAATCGAATGTTTAAATTTTAGTCTTAGGAACTGATCTTATCTGTTGTGCCTGTGCACTTTATCTGTTTCACTGTTGGTGAATGAGAAACGTTCTCTCCAGTCCTTGTATGTCTGGTGAATGTAAAGAATTGACATTAAAGCTGACTCTGACATGTTATAGGCCTACTGCATATTGAGAAAATTTAGATCGGTATTACGCGCAACAATCGGGAAATGGGGACCCCCCCAAATATTGACAGGTATTTCGCACAGCACACCGTTTACTATATTTGGGCAAAAATGGCGCTCCCAGACTCAGTGATCAGGACTAAAAAAATGTTTGCCCGCTAAATTAATTAAATCACTGCGAAAGTATTCGTTTTTACGGATAAATAACAATCCTTTAGTTATTTCTTGCTGACTAGACTTTTCCTTTAAAGGGTTAAATATGAGGTTCTGTTGAGGAAGATTGAGGCTTCATTTACCAAATGAACTAAAACTAGTTAATTTTTAGGTTTGGGAAATTTCATTTGTTGAAAAAGTGAACTCTTAACGTGAGCTGGTTCATTTCCATCTGTGCGAGCTGAACTTTGAGCTCGATCACAGCATCAGGCGTTGGAGCAGATCTTCCTCCATGTTGGATCAGGCTCTATAAGATCCCAGCAGTGAGACTGACGCTCTGACTGAACGGCCTCAGCAGATAACGAACTCCAGATCCAGGATGAGATAAACGGCAGTGATATTTAATCTGGTTTAATCTGATCTGGAGTCATTGGAATCAGACTCACCAGCAGGCCGGGATAACCAGGGAATCCAGCATCTCCCTGGAAAACAAACATTTCCTCCAGTTAAACGAAGTGATGAGAAACATCCAGAGCTCCTGATGTCTCAGAGATCAGCTCTACCTTTGAACCTGGAGATCCAGGAGGTCCGAAACCATCGCTGCCATCCGGACCCTGAAACAGAACTCTGACTGTCAGAGCAGAACCACATTGGCTTCACCCTCTTTAAACCAGCAGGGCGTCTCATACCGGTGCTCCTCTGGCTCCCTGTGGTCCTGCTTCTCCTTGGTCACCTGGGTCTCCTGATTGGCCCTGGAACAGCAGCAGCCGTTGGTTTTTAGTTTGTTCCATAAACTAAACTCTGATGTGGGCAGCTGACCCGTGATCGGGTCCATTTCCTGATCAGACGGGTGTTTTAGGAACCAAAGGGAGCCACCCACCTTCAGTCCAGTCGCTCCAAGCTTTCCCACTTGTCCTTTGTTTCCCGCAGATCCAGGCCCACCCTGCAGAGAACCACAGACAGCAGGTCGCCGTTATATCCGAGCTTCCCTGAACGCATCTTTACTCAGCAGTGAGTTTGTTTCTACAGTTGCAGGGAGGCAAGTTTATCTTTTGAGCAAATTTCAAATAAACAAACAAAGAGATGAACAGCGACCGATGAAAATAGGATGGTTATATAAAAACAAAGATATAATAATCGATATTTGATAAAGAGGCACATTTGTACCAGTATTATTGGCGGCAAAGAATCCGTTTTAAAAAAGGAAACAGAAACGGAAGAAGCTTGTCAATAGAATAAGTTTGCGAGAGTAATTTATAACATGTAAACGTTTAAACTGTATTTAAAGTTAGCAGTTTATTCAGATTTTTCCTTACAACACAATAAAAAATTAATATTTTATTAAACTATTTTAGATGTATTATTTTTTTTCATTTTTTGGGGTGGAGACAGATTTTCGTCGGCTCTGGGCGGACGTTAGCAACAGCATTTGGTTCAAGGCCAAGCTCAGTCTCAGAGGTGGAAAGGGTTAAAAAATGTAAAACTCAGTCTCCCAAAAAGCGGGAAAAAAACTAAATGTGAAGAGAAAAAATATTCTAAAATATACAAAATAAACAAAACAAACTTATCATATTGGTTGGACTTTTGCAAATATAAATTATACCTCAAAACCTTTTTTAAAATTAAGATACTTTTTCATAAATCGATTTTCTTCAAATTTACTTTCTTGAGTTTTTTCCTTTATTTCATATAATAATGGGACAAATTTCTCGCCATAGAATGGTTGGAGAGACGCAGCAAAGCTTCGGGTTAGGATCTGATCCAGGATCAAACAGCCAAGTTTCTGTGAACAGAACCGATTCGCTCGTCGTCACTGAGGACATCAGGCCTTCCAGGATGATGTCATCCTTTATTATGCCCAGATTATTGCTCCAATGGTCTGTCTCTGGTCCGGCTCAGAGGACGGCAGGACGATGTCTCACATGTGGACTTTGGATGAAACCAAGAGCTGCTTCTGTTGCTCAGACAAACTGATGAGTTTGGATCAGAAAAGTCCAAACTGTGTCTGGAAGATATTTCATCTGAGGCGCCTTTTTGTAAAATTAAGCAGTAAAAAATTAGGAGCAATTTTTACGGTTATTTAGCGTATTTTAAGAGAAAAATAAGAGGGTTATTTTTTTTCATTCATTCATTTATAAAAATCTTACTTTGCTAATTAAAAATGTAGTTTGTTGAATAATTATTTAGTTTACAAATTAAATATTTAGTTTGTTATATAAATATTTTGCTCAAAATTAAATATTTATTTAACCAACTAAATATTTAGTACAAATAATATAGAGATTCACAGATTTTTTTTTTACTTTTCAGGAAGGGAATTTGCATATTCACTATTTATTTAGGTAGCACCAAGCTAAATATTTAGTTTGCAGCTAAATATTTATTTAACAAAGTAAGATTTTTTATAATTGAGTAATGACATAGTGAAAAATGAAGAAAATAAGCCCCTTATTTTTCCTTTTAAACAGACTAAATAACCATAAATATTGCTCCTAATTTCTGACGGCTTAACTTTACAAACGGCGCCCCATAATTCATGGCCTGAATCGTAACTGAAGGATCAGTGAGATCTCTGGTAGAGTTTGATAAGATCAAGCATTAAAGCAGGGGCTGCAGGATGGTGATGCTCTGATTGATAGACGCTCCAGATGCAGACGTTTGGCGCTCTCTTAATCCCCACTAAGGGTCTGCATGTGGACCAAATTACCTCCAAGTGAGATCAAATCAGACAATAAATCATGATCACATCTTCATCGCCCTGGAGCTCCATGTTTACCAGAACTTCATCTGCAGCTGCTTCATCTTTACGTCATAAAGACTTAAAATCTAAACGATACATAGCTGATAAATAAACAAGATCCCAGCTAAACTCCACGACTAATCGATCCGCCGGCCTCTGTGTGGAGATTTGTCCCACGTTCACTGAGAAACACAGACGCTGAGATGTCCTCCAACACGTAGGACAGTTAAGCAACATTCTGGAAATGAAACACGAGCAGAACCATCTCTGATGTCTCTGTTTGCCAAGCTGGAGACAGATGATTCCCAGATGTGTGTCGGAGGCTCCAGGATTTATGCTGCAATTAAAGGCAACAAACGAGGCGACACATCCCAGCGCTTTTAGAGCTGTCAGGGTGATGAAGATCTGCTGACTGAGAGGACTCCACCAGTTCACAGAGGGCGGAAAGGTTTCTGAGATCTCATTAGATATCAGGAGGGAATTTTGTTGTTTTGTTCTTAGAATTTCTAAAAAGTAGAATGGGAGGCAGATCTTTTAGTTATCAGGCTCCTCTCCTGTGGGAACCAACTACCAGTTTTAGTCCGTGAGGCAGACACCCTGTCTACTTTTAAGGCTAGGGCTTAAAACTTTCCTTTTTGATAAAGGTTTCTAGTTAGAGTGGCTCAGGTTATCCTGATTCATCTCTATAGTTCTGCTGCTATAGGCTTAGACTGCTGGAGGACATAGGGACCCCTTTTTCACCATTCTGCTTCATTCTATCTCTATTCTTCCCACTCTGCAGAATCTGTTAGTTCAATCTCTAACGCTCTGCTCTCTGCTACTTTTCTTCTGGCCTGTTTTCCAGTGTAGTCCTGTTTCTCTGACTGTGACTAACTGGATGTGCTCTCTCTCTTCATCCTCTGACATGGGAGCTGGCTCGGAGCTCGCCTGCCTGGCTGTGTGTTTCTGGACGGGCCGCCTGTGGAGCTGGTTGACAGTTGCCTTTTTGCATCTATGCTTTTTCTCTATGTCCTGCTTCTGTCCCTTTTGAACCCCAGTGGGCCTCAGCAGATGGCCGCCACACTGAGCCTGGTTCTGCTGGAGGTTTCTTCCTGTTCAAAGGAGTTTTTCCTCTCCACTGTCGCTACAAGCATGCTTAGTGTGAGGGATTGCTGAAGAGTCAATGAGTCGATGCAATCAGCTGGTTTTCCTTAGATAGAAAACTTTGAATCAATCTGACTGGATGATCTGGTGAACTGGAAAGTGACCTGAGATGACATGATGTGAATTGAGCTATAGAAATAGACTGAATTTTTCGTGAAAAGCAAAGAACATGATTAAAAAAGGACAACTGAATAAAATGTGTTCCGAAGATGAGACTTTAAAACTTATCAAAATTAAAGTGAGTAGAGATTAATTTATTATTATTATTTATTTATCTGTATGTAAAGAATCAAATATTTCTTCAGCTGCGCGTCAGATCTAAACTTCTACAAGCATCAAAATGAAGCATTACGCGGCGTTTTCACTGCTCCTGCTGCGGCGGTCTGAACGTAGCATCATCAGTGAATCTATAGAGTGAATTTTGTTCCATTATTATTGCAAGCAAATAAAAACTTTTATAAATGGAAATTTAAATAAAAACCATTAATTAAAATGTAAATATAGGCTACTAAGGAATAAATCTTTACAAATATTTTACTCAAAAAAATATTTTGAGAGTAATTTTCCTTTTTTTTTATCAGATTTTATTTGAATTTATTTATCTATGTCTGAATTTTTACAAAAGATATAAGATATTTCTACGGTTTTAATTGTGTTTTATATTTTAATCATGTCTAAGTGGAGATTTGGCAAAATTTTATTTTAAATTTTATTTTATTCTAAAAGTTATTTTAATTTAAACATTTATCTTATTCTATTTTTATGCGTTTATGTATTTTAGCCTTAGCTTTTATCTTATTTTCCTTAACTGTGATTCCTGTACAGCACTTTGGTCAACCCCGGTTGTTTTAAATGTGCTTTATAAATAAAGTTTGATATATATATATATTTATATATATATAAATATATTTTTTATATGTTTTCCAGATTGAATTTTAAATCACATTGACTTCACTCCAGGCTGGATACAAACGCTTGTGATTTGAGTGGAAATTGAAATAAAACAATCAATCAATAAAACGTCCAGCAGACTAATAAGCGGCCATCAGAGCTGAAGATATGATCAGGAAAACACTGCATTTCCTAAAAGTTCCTAAAGAAAATCTAAAATCTTTGACTATAAAATTGTTGAAAGCATAAAATTGGAACAAATAAAACATGTGAAAATATTTTTTTAAATTAAATATAAAGAAAAAAATTGAAAAGAAAAAGAAGAAATACTTATCAGATTACCTTTGATTACCCTATGTTTTTCACAGTTTCATTTCTGGATTGTGTTTTTTTTTATAAAACAATTAATGGAGCAAACTTAACTCCATACAAATTATCATTTTTTTTTGTTTTCTAATAAGAAAAGATCATATAAAATTAAAACGCTTTTGTTTTAGGACCCAAACTAAAACAAAAAAACAGGTTGACAGTTTTTATAAAGAACATATAAGTGATGGTTCTTTAAAAGTGAGAGAAATGCTTCCTGCTGACCTGCGGTCCATGGAGACCTGGGACTCCTCCTGGTCCTGGAGGACCCCGGACCCCTCTGGGACCCTGCAGAGACAGAAGCATCCCAGATAATAAGTCCAAACAATCGGTGTCAGCAGAACCTTCTAAAGGTTCTAAAACTGGACCTTTTCCAGCACAGCTGAACAGCTGCAGGACTTTCTGCTAAACACCTGACCTGGAGCTGCTGGAGACCAGGTTCTTACCTGAGCACCGGAAACCCCTTGGATACCTTCTGATCCTTTAGAGCCTTTCGGTCCGGTGGCGCCCTGCGGAGGCAGAAACGGTTAAGTGGTTTCCTGTTGGGCGAAGCGTGTTGGTCAGTGTTGGTTCTCCTACCTTTGATCCTGGATTTCCTGGTCTTCCAGGTAGACCCTAACAGCAGAGGTTAAAAGAAGAACGGATGAATTTATGCTGTAAACACCAGGAACCATCTGACAGCTTCAGATGCTTTCTATCCAATAACACCACAGAACAGCTGAGCTGCTCAAACGGCAAACTTTCAAAGACTAAAAGTTTCTCATATTTGAAAAAAAGAAACTGGAACCATGGAGTAAAAAACGTGTTTTAGCCGTTTTCCAGCTGCAGGCCAGATGATGACGGAGGCCTCACCATGTTTCCATCGGATCCCGTCTCTCCCCTCACTCCGTCCAGTCCTGGGGTCCCCTGTTGGCTCAGAGACACAAACGTCAGACTTTGGGGACGTTGGACCCAGAACCGTCCCAGTTCTGGTCACAAAAAGCGGAAGTTCAATTAAAACTGTGAGGAAACCAGCTTCTGCTCCACCTTAAGGTTTTATTCTGGATTTTTTAGACACTCGGTTTAAATCTCGTCTCTCATTATGAATCTGTTAAACAGCAGCTTTCTGGGTTCTGACTTGGTCAACATGTTTCTTTAGAGTCATTTGCATCATTTCATTTTCTTTTTGTACTTTCAAACATGTTTTTATTATTTTAAACTGTGGATGGATCCTTAGAGAGAAGCTTTATGATTCCCACCCCCCCACCTTTCTCTAGTCGTCTCGTTCGTTTCTCTTTGTTCTAAACTCCATGATCACCATAGAGGAGCAGATTAGAGTCTTTTACCTGCAAACCTGGGTATCCCGCTTCTCCTTTGGCTCCAGGGGACGTGTTTGAGATGCCAGGTTCTCCCTGCAGAGAAAAGACAGGGACAGGTTAGACTTGGCTAGGGACACGTTAGACTTGGTGAGGGACAGGTTAGACTTGGTGAGGGACAGGTTAGACTTGGCGAGGGACACGTTGGACTTGGTGAGGGACACATTAGACTTGGTGAGGGACACATTAGACTTGGCTAGGGACACGTTAGACTTGGCGAGGGACAGGTTAGACTTGGCGAGGGACAGGTTAGACTTGGCGAGGGACACGTTGGACTTGGTGAGGGACACATTAGACTTGGTGAGGGACACATTAGACTTGGCTAGGGACACGTTAGACTTGGCGAGGGACAGGTTAGACTCGGCGAGGGACAGGTTAGACTTGGCGAGGGACAGGTTAGACTTGGCGAGGGACACGTTGGACTTGGTGAGGGACACATTAGACTTGGTGAGGGACACATTAGACTTGGCTAGGGACACGTTAGACTTGGCGAGGGACAGGTTAGACTTGGCGAGGGACACGTTAGACTTGGTGAGGGACACATTAGACTTGGCTAGGGACACATTAGACTTGGCTAGGGACACGTTAGACTTGGTGAGGGACACATTAGACTTGGCTAGGGACACGTTAGACTTGGTGAGGGACACATTAGACTTGGCTAGGGACACGTTAGACTTGGCGAGGGACACAATAGAGGAGCAGATTAGAGTCTTTTACCTGCAAACCTGGGTATCCCGCTTCTCCTTTGGCTCCAGGGGACGTGTTTGAGATGCCAGGTTCTCCCTGCAGAGAAAAGACAGGGACAGGTTAGACTTGGCTAGGGACACGTTAGACTTGAGTAGGACAGGTTAGACTTGGCGAGGACACTAGACTTGGCTAGGGACACTAGACTCTGGCTTAGGACAGGTTAGACTTGGCGAGGGACACATTAGACTTGGCTAGTCGTCTCGTTCGTTTCTCTTTGTTCTAAACTCCATGATCACCATAGAGGAGCAGATTAGAGTCTTTTACCTGCAAACCTGGGTATCCCGCTTCTCCTTTGGCTCCAGGGGACGTGTTTGAGATGCCAGGTTCTCCCTGCAGAGAAAAGACAGGGACAGGTTAGACTTGGCTAGGGACACGTTAGACTTGGTGAGGGACAGGTTAGACTTGGCGAGGGACAGGTTAGACTTGGCGAGGGACACATTGGACTCGGCGAGGGACAGGTTGGACTCGGCGAGGCATGTTGGATCAGAACATCTAAAATCAAAGTCTATTTTTCGTGTTTAGCACAAAGTCCCTAGATGTTCGGACTCGTTTCTGTCAGTTAAAGCTGGTCCTCTTCTTCAGGTTCTTCTGGACTCAGAAACATTTATACTGGGTTAACTGGTTCTCTGATGATCTAGTGACCCCCCCATCCCATAACTTTCAGATACGAACCGTGCGGCTAACATTTCCACTGAGAGGTATGGTGGTGGTAGAGTGGTGCTGTGGGCCTGTTAGACTGGTCAGTCAGGTGAAGTACAGGGATCTGATTTTGGGGCCGACGTCCCTTTAATTCTGAACACGTTCTAATCCATCTCCACTACATGAACTTTTAGGGACCAGTGTTCCTGCTGTGGAAAGAACCAAAGATCCCAGAGAGGCGTCTCGTTACCAGTGTTGGATAAAGTACTGAAATCTGGACCAGTAAAAGTATAAGTACCTCTCCAAAATATTACTTTGGTTAAAGTCCAAGTCACTGACTGAAATGTTAACGCTATGGGTGGCCATGTCTACACATTAATCTGGAGATTAAATAATCCTCATGCGTCGGAGGAGGAGGTCAGTCATTCTGACACAGGAATAAAAAACTCAAATTCCCAGAATGCAATCGGGTAGAGATGGATAATCGCGTCGGTTCCATCAGTGGTCGCAGCCTAATTTCTGCAGCTCAGATAAGAAGCAGAAGAAGAAACTCACCGGATCTCCTCTCAGCCCTCGCTGTCCCTTCAGCCCTGGTCCCCCTCTGGTTCCAGGGATACCCTGTGGAGGAAAAGGTCAGAGGTCAGCTGCTCTGGGGTGACTCAGACCAGGAGAAAAACAAAACAAAACACCAAACAGTTCCTCTGATCCAGTGGAACCTGAATCCTCTCCAGATGAACTGGTTTTATTCAATTCAATATAGTTTATTTATATAGCGCCAAATTCACAACACATGTCATCTCAAGGCACTTTACAGTTCAACCAGATCATACAGTCAGAGCAGATCTCTGAAAACACCAGTAGATCATGAAAAGTTTTTAACGAACTGAAGTTAAGAGTTGTTGGTTCCACGCTGGTTAAGGCGGGCTTTGTGATTATGGGAGAAAAACTTTTAAACACTGAATTTTGTTACACATTGAATTCCTTACACCAAATTTTTATCTGGTGAAAATTTGTAAAAAAAAACATTTGCCCGCAAAAAATTTAGCTGCCAAACAAATTTGCCTGCAAAACCTAGAATGCAAATGTGTTGACCTTTGGTGAACTCGAGCCAAAGCATCTACTCTCGATGCAGTCAGCAGCTTCTAGCCAATGATAGCAGCACATTTGGTCAGAAATAAAAAAAATTGCCACCGGCCGCTTCTTCCCGATCAAAACAAAAGCTTTATGGCAGACGGGGGTGCCATTCACTCAGCTGTGATTGGCTCAGTTATTTCATCCAGTCCAATTAGATAAAAAAATTCCAATGACTGGCTATTAGTAGCTAGCCTGACTCGGCCAGATGGATTTGCTCCGCATATCCATCTGGAAACCTTCCGTTGAA
>JAGKQL010000063.1:39652004-39676635 GCA_018398635.1 Cyprinodon brontotheroides
TAACTCCATTGAAACGATTTAAAACTAAAGAACAAGACGAATTTTTTTTTTTTTAACAAACTTTGTTTATTTGGTTTTTAACAAGAATTGCATACCCATACATTTACAATGTGATGCATATAAAACAAACCATACAATTCCCTTGAGTTATAAGAACAAAACAAAAAACTACAACAAAACCTTGAAAATAATAACTTGGTAACTCCATTGAAATAAGATTCAAAACTAAAGTAACTAGCCAATTTTTTTAAAATGTAAGGAGTAGAAGTAAAAGTCGCCATAAAAATAGGTATGTGAAAGTAAAAAGTAAAAAATATCAGAAAAATCTACCTTGAGAGGTAAAGTAATGAAGTATTTGTACTTCTTTCTTACTTCCCATCTCTGGCTATTTAGTAGCTAACTGACATTTTTTAATCATTTCTACTTAAAAAGAAAAACTCCTTATTCAGCTTAAGACAGCAGGGAACAAAGCTATGCCCACCTGTTGTGTCATGTGACCAAATGAGCTGATTTCATTGGCTAAAAGCTGCTCGACTGCATTGGGTTTAGATTGCTTTGGCTTGAGTTCACCAAAACGTCAACACACTTTCAGCTGAATTTTTTGCAGGCAAATTTTTTGTTGGTGAATTTTTTGCGAGCAAATTTTTTACTAGATACAAATTCAATGTAAGGAATTCAATGTGTAAAAAAAGAATTCAGGGTTTAAAATTCGGTGTTCCAAATAAATAAATCTGTGTTTATAAATACGGTGTACAAAAAAAAAAATTCCAATAAGACTGTGATGAGCTATGGAAAGAAATCTGACAATATTGGAAGTACAGAACAGGTTGAAATAAAAGAATTTGAAGAAAATACGTTTCAGACATGGAACTCTGAAAGATTTCTCAATCAACATAAAAAAAAGGTTTGGAGAGTAACCTTTAACCTTTATGTAAAAGTTCAACCAATAATTTTACAGTTTGCAATTTTTACAGATTTTTCTTTTTTTTCCAGGAAACTTACAAGTTTTAAATCTCGTTTCACAGATTTCCTCCTCTAAACTTCTAGACGTTCTTTGTACGGACCAATAAAATCCACACACAGATCACACAAGTGCGCAAAATATGTGAAAACGGATAAAATTTTTTTTTATATTTCATTGTAAAAGAAAATGTAAAAAAAAAAATCTGAAAAAAATGTGTATTAGTATTACTTTTTTTGTTGAAAAGTTTGTTAAATTAAATATCTATAAATAAAGATACAATACATATAAAGAATAAACCTGAAAACAAACTGTAGAAACATTGGTTGAACTTATACATAAATATTATAAACTCATCTCAAAAAAAGTTTTCCAAAGTTTCATTTTTTAATCATTTTCTTTCCTTTCAATAATAATGGAACAAATTCCTCCCCATAGATCAATTTCCCAGTTTGGAGTCTATTAATCCAGATCTACAGCATGAGTCATTAACTCCACCTCTGGAGGTCTCTGTCTTCTCTGACCGGCTTCTGTGCTCCATCATGTTTATCAGCAGCAGAAACAATTTAAAGCTAATTGGCCAAAATGTCTTGAACGTTTTTTTGGAGAACCTGAAAGCATGAAATAAGTCTCCTCAGATCGGATCAGGAAAGGCTTACCGGGTTTCCTGGGTTTCCACCTTCTCCACGAGTTCCGTTGTTTCCAGCCTCTCCCTGAAAAACAGAAAAAAAAGCCGGTTTCAGCCTGAAAAATCTCCAATCAGCCAGTTTCCTGAACACGCCCGCTCATTTCCTCAGAGCTGAAACCCCAAACCATCAGCGAGCGGCAGCGTCTGACCCACACCTGCTCCTCAGGGCCTCCAGCTTCTCCTCTGAGGTCAGTCAGGATCCAGTCCTGGTTCCGGCTGACCCAGAAAGATCCAGGTTTTAGGTTTTAGCTGATTAACGGGATTTTGCTGAACTACAGTCATAGAATCGGCTTCGCTGAAGCTGAGAAACATTGAAAACCTGAAAACGAGCCCAGCTCAAAAAATCAGGATCATTTTCAGGTTCATTCCATGGAAACTGTAAAGTTTGGGTCCGTAACATTCAAAGAGGAATAAGAAGCATAATAAAACTCTCAGTAAAACTTTAAGTGTCAAAGCCATTGATTCAAGTTTAGTTGGTAGCATGAGATCAAATAAAATTGAATAATAAATATATATTTTGCACATTTGTAACTTTTTGTTAAACTGCAATCATTTTCTCATGTCCGCTCTGACCATTTTTCTCATTCATATAATGTAAAACTTAAGAAATATGAAATAAATCTCAAACAATTTTTTGTTGTTATGGTTAGAAATACTTTCCACTTAATAGGAAATGTGTTAATTATATTAAAATGTCATATTTTTTAATTGAAATAGCATGATTTTTCTATGTCCTTCAATTTCACATTCCACCCTGTCACACCAATGTTATTTTGCGCCAAAATGCAATACACTTCCTAGAAGTGACATCACTAACAGGAAGTGACATGACTAACATGAAGTGACATCACTAACAGGAAGTGACATCATTCAAGAGTTTGAAGAAGAGAAGTCCAAACAATGGTGAGTTCTGGTTTTTCTTTAAGAACATTTTTGGTACATTTTTCCTTCCATATCCTTTCTGTTAACCACAGCATATCCACGCCGTCACACACAAAAAGAGGGGAAAACAATTTGTTAATCAAATTTTGAAATTATATTAGCATTAAGGTACAATGAAAAATGAATGATTAATACTAACGGCACCATCAGGTTTTAACATATCCAGAAATTGAGCCATATTGCTTTAGATTGTCCCCCCCGTCACACTAAAGCCTGTGACGGGGTTACCATTAGGAAATACTAAGCAGTTCCCCTTAGGCCCCAAGTTCCTGGGCCCCATAAAACTCATATTTATGCACATTAATTATGCCATCAGAACGCTGATAATATTAAGTGTGTCTCAGCCCCCTTCAGTGTCCACCTCATATTGATCAGTCCATTTGCTGCACATGTTCAGAAAGGTCCAAACAGGACAGCAGCAAAACCATTTGAAAAAAAACCATGCAAAGAGCAGTGTTGCCAACTTAGCTGCTTAGCCGGGCTATATTTAGCCACCTCTTTTCGTGGACCCCCTTCACTCTTGATTTCTAAAAAGCTCCTAGCCAAATCTAGAGACTTTTTCTAGCTACTGGAGACTTTGGAGACAACATCTAAAAAGCAGCTTAACTCTGCTCTCCAGAGCTGCAGTAGATTGGTAACCCCGCCTCCTGCTCTCCTACAATCGTAAAGGGCTTTATAGTCCATAGACGGTTAATACTGCCTGCAGTCCCCTTTCTAACCAGCAGGGGTCTCTGTGGACAGCCCACTCAATCATAAGTCAACAGTTTGGTTCTGGAAGTTTTGTTCTGACGGTGCTGAAACCCGCTGCTCCTCGTCTGTCTTCCCAGGGGACGTCCTCCCTTCAAATCTACAGGCTTTGAGTTATGGACTTAATTTGAAATAAGAGGAAATTCTAGTGTCTATTTTTAGTGTCTCACGTTCAGGACTATTAATGTCCCCCATGTGACCCAGATTAGAGGTTCTGATCCAGAGGAGGAGGTTGAGGGAAGAAATAACTGAAAACTGACCTTCTTTCTGCTTTGAACTAAAACCTGAGAGCAACTTTCAGGATCACGCGTCTCTGACTCAGATCCAGGATGAGACTAAGACCTGGAGATGATCTGGACCGCTCGGTGCCACAGAACCCGGTGCAGCTGCAGTGTGGTGCTGGTACCTGTTCTCCATCCACTCCGTTCAGGCCGTCCTCTCCGTCTTCACCCTGCAGCGGTGGAAGCAAAGCATCTAATCTGACCTTATCTAGACTCAGATGTTTGTCCAAACATTCCAGAGTCCATGCAGCTCATTCCAGCTGCTCTGACTCACTCACCCTGTCTCCCCGAAGGCCTCGTCCTCCCTGCAGAGACAAGCAACTGCGGTTAGACCCGACGCTCGGTTCTGATCACAGAAATTAATGCTGTGCTGAGATCTGCTCTACCTTCTGCCCTCTGAGTCCAGGGCAGCCTTGGACTCCCTGAGGTCCGGTGGGTCCAGGGGGGCCTCGTTCGCCCTGCAGAGACAGACCCCATTCAGCATGTTAGCCTCTACATGATGGAACCGGCAGAACCTCTAAGTTCTGCAAAGGTTCCTCCCGCTGGGTTCAGCTTCTGACGCTCAGCATCGCCACCAGAGCACGCATCATCAGAACGCCTGAATCCAGCGAGGTTTACACTCTTTGTAGAAGGTGAGGCGAGAAGAAACACGTGGAGACGAGAGACCAGAGAAGACGAGTTCAGAGAAACGACAGGAGACAAGCTGAGATGAGCTGAAACGTCAAGATGGAGAAGAAAGGCAAGGCGGCTGTATGGAGAGAAATCTGATCCAATATTTCTGAAAGCAAATAGCACGCTTTGAAAAGGAAATAAAAAAATGTATTTATATACAAAAGTTCTACCAATATTTTTAGAAAGACTGCTGCTAAAATTCACACAGAGCAGAAGCGATTCTATTGGTCTGTGCGAGGAAAACCGAGCGATACGGTGAGGTTTGACAAGAATACTTCATAAAACGTCAAAAAGTCTCCATCCAAAAATTTTGAAAAATAGGATCTGACAAAAAAAGAAAATCTGAGTAAATATTTGAAAGAAAAAAGAGATATTAAACCTCGAAAAAAGTTTTAACTTTATATAAGAATAGAATGAAAGAACAAATATTTGAAAAAAAAAGAAATTGAATATGAAAAAAACTTTATTTGAAACAAATAAAAATAATAGAATATAAATTCTGGAAAAATTGATAAAATCTCAAGAAAATCTTAGGAATGAAGTTAGAAATGACATTTGTAAATAAAACAAAATCAATTAAAGTTTAAATCCATAAAACGATCTGAAAAGAAACTATCTGTGGAGATAATTACTTTCAATGGTTTCTGAAAAACAAACAAAAAATCTATAAACAATCAAAGCAGACAAACACCTACAAATTACAGTTATGTACAAACCCTGGTATTTAAAATCTAAAATAAAATCATTTCACTGAACACATTGTTATGTATTAGCCAAATTAAAACAAAAAGGTAATTCGATTTTAATTTTATTTCAGTTTTAGTATGCACATATATCGATTGTTCTTGGTTCAGAAATTTAATTTTAATCTCTTCAGAATTCTGATCTTTAACTCAGAATTTTGGAGATATGTCAAGAATTTGACCTCAAAACCCCGGTAAATTCTAATTTTTCTAAAGTAAATTCTGATCTCTTTCTTAACTTGGTAAATTCCTACTCATCCTAGCCTTTAATTTTAGTAACCCACGATTTTTCAGTAATTCTGATCTTACTTCGCAATTCTTACTGAATTTCATTAATAAAAAGTGTAATTTTATATCAAAGTCAGGAATTCTATTCTTTTTCCATACTATACTGAAATAAAATTAATTTTTTTTTTTCAGTGGCCCTAATCCCCTTCCGTACACTTAAAGCCTTCTTTTAATTGAGATTTTTTTTCATAGTAACACTTTTGAAACAAGATTTTCTTCAAAATACTTTTTTTTTCAACTTTCCCCTGCATAATATTGGAATGAATTTCTCCCCATAGCCTGAATGAAGCAGAGTGAAGCTGAATATAAAAGCTTTAAGAATACAAAGAGAGAGACTCACGGCAGCTCCTTCCTCTCCTGGGAAGCCGGCGTAACCCTTCTGTCCCCGAACGCCCTGGTTCAGGAGGACACCACAGAGTTAGAGACAGCAGTGTCCAGCAGAGGACACAGAAAGTTTGACCTGTAGAGAAACCTGCTTCCTCAGAAACACCTGTGGCGTATCATCATCATTATTCATCCTCCATCATCATCATATTTTAAATATCAATACACGTAATATTTATTCATCAGAATCCAAAACAAACATTTCTTTTCTGATTCAGACTGAAAAAGATCTCAGAGGCGATGAGGAACTGTCCTTTACTGGGAATCTTAGTGGACGCCAGGCCTATCTGCTGACTCACAGCTTCACAGCGTCCCAGGAATGCATCAAGTCTGACCTGCTTCCCTTTGAAACATCAGAACCGACCAGAGCTGCAGGTTTCTGCTCTGATGTTTCTGACGCTCATTATGTCTGTGAAGTTCAAACGCGTGCAGTCCGGTCACCTTTGACCCCGGGGGGCCCCGAGAGCCTCGGATTCCTTCTGCTCCGGAACATTTGCACATGACGTTGCAGCACTCTCTATCCGACACCGCGTCCTGCAGAACAGACAGAAAACAGCACAGAGGTCGACATTTGGATCAGAAGAACTGGTCCCATTATAAAATAAAAACTGATTTTTGCTGATGTTAGTCGTGTCATTCAGATTAAAGCCTTCCTGCAGCACCTGGAGTCTTCATCTTATTGGTTAGTTTTTCCTAAATTCTACCAGAACATCTAACAGCATGTTTCCTGCATGTTTGTTTCCTTTCTTTTCTCAGTTAGTTACAGATCAAGGTGGGCTTTTATCTAGTTAAAATGAAGCTTCTGTCATTTTTTTTCACAATTTCACACTCGACCAACAAATGACATCTGGACCAGCTAAAGATGTGCAGCATTTAAATAGACATCGCAGATGGAGTCACTAAAATCTTCACTAAGAACTATGATAAAGCAGAACCTCTGCAGGCAGGTTTAAATCGTATCTGACAGATTTCACTTTGTTCACATTAATGAAAAATCTTCCCTCATGCTCCAAAGGTTACCTGTGGAGTACCACAGGGATCAGTGCTAGGACCAATTCTCTTTACTTTATACATGCTACCAATCGGTAGAGCCATAGGGATTGGTGAATGGGATTTGACACTTCCACTGTTATGCTGATGATACCCCAGCTATATATGTCTATAATCCAGATGAAGCTAACCCATTACATAGATTACAGGCATGTCTGAAGACAGAAAAAACCTGGATGACTCATACTTTCGTATACTTCATACAAATAGTTAGGTTATCCTAAGCTATTTTCTGTTTTTATGCTGCTATAGGCTTAGGACTGCTGGAGGACATAGGGACCCCACTTTTTTCATCATTCTGCTTCATTCTATCTCTATTCTCCCACTCTGCAGAATCTGTTAGTTCAATCTCTAACGCTCTGCTCTCTCTCTTTTTCTTTCTCATAGTAACTTCATCTGGTCTGTTCCTGTTTGGCTGTGACTCCATCCTGGAGAGAAATATCAGCTTTGCTGCTGCCACCAACACCTTTGTTTCTAGATGCTCGAGATCAGCCATTTTTTCAGTGTAGTCCTGTTTCTCTCTGACTGTGACTAACTGGATGTGTGCTCTCTTCAGTGGCGGTTCCCACAGACCAAATGTACCGGGGGCCAGGAGGGGGGCTTAGCGTGTTTTTCATGGGGGGCACAGAAAAGCATGAAATAAAAAAAAAAAAAACAGGCCAAGGGATTCAAATAAATTTAAGATAGCTGCATGAATTGAAATTTCTATTTAATTAGGTTTCATTAAAATTCTAAATGTCTTAATAGGTCAATATACATTCAGAATTTAGGAGTTTTCTTTTTTTTTTTTTTTAACTTAATTTTATGTTGAAATTTCAGTTTTCTATAAAATCTGAATTAGAATTTAAGAAAAACTGAAAAAATTAGCAGTAAAAAGTAGAGTATTTTTTTTACATTTGTTTTGGAAAAAAACATTTAGCAGATGAAAACTGGGATCCTATCTCAATACCACTTATGTTTTTAAACTGTTAATAAAACAGAATTTGGCAAAGAAAAAGATAAAATAGATCCAAAGGAGCTATCAGTAACCATGACTGTTTCATCCGCATATCAGTGCATTAGAATTTCTTTGAGTATTATGTCTTCAGTACAGGGGCCAGGACTTGATCTACAGGGGCCCTGGCCCCCTGGCTCCCTGTCTAGAACCGCTCCATGGCTCTCTTCATCCTCTGACATAGGAGCTGGCTCGAGGCTCGGGCATCTGCCTGGCTGTGTGTTTCTGGACAGGGGGCCGCCTGTGGAGCTGGTTGACAGTTGCCTTTTTGTATCTATGCTTCTTTTTTCTATGTCTTAGCTTCTGTCTCCTTGAACCCCCAGTGAATGTCTCAGCAGATGGGTCAGGCTCACACTGGAGCCTGGTTCTGCTGGAGGTTTCTTCCTGTTCAAAAGGAGTTTTCCTCTCCACTGTACGCTACAAGCATGCTTAGGGTGAGGGATTGCTGAAGAGTCAATGAGTCGATAAACAATCAGCTGGTTTTTCTTAGGTAGAAAACTGAATCAGTTTGACTGGATGACCTGGTGAAGTGTAAAGTGTCTTGACATGACGTTTGTTCTGAATTGGCGCTATAGAAATAAACTGAACAGAAACTGAACTGAATGCAGACAAAATAGAAGTCGTCGTCTTTGGACCAGAATCTCTGAAAAAGAAGCTGATTAGTCAGTTTTTTTCATCAGAGGGTGTCTGTCTGAGCTCGGTGCTGGACTCCTAGAACTCTGAACCACCTGAGGATTCCTGGAACCTTGGATCAGTGAACTGTCCGGTTCTGAACTGTTTCTCTGACCTGGATCGTGTGCCTGCTCACTGGGTTTGCTGCATTGGGGACGGATCTTGTTTTGCGGTGCATCGGCTGGATCTTGCCTTCCTCAGAGAGGATGGACTGAACTGTTCAACCAGGGTGTCAGTGATTGGGAGGTGCGGTCCACTTATCCTCAGCAATCCATGTCCCGTTTTGTTTTGTTTTGATATTTTCTGCAGTTAAATGTTCTAAACCTTAAAATAATAATAATAATTGAAATGAAATACCGTGTTTAGAACAGCCTGTGTGTGAAGCTATAATGAAAAGCTGCTGATCGCCGCGGCCCTCAGAGGGTTTCTGTGCTCCCTGTCGACTCCTCTGTTCCTGGAAAGAACTTGCTCCCCCACACTTTGCAGAACTCCCACTGATATGTTTATGATTTGCAAACTCATATTAATCTGCCAGAGAAAGTAAACTTCAGCCTAAAAGCCAACAGCTCCAGCTGTTTATAAACCAAACTGTGGACAGACGGAGCAGCTGGGGGATCTGCAAACCAGCCCTGGTTATGCTGCTTTGTCAGAGGATCTTTGTTGAACAATCTTCATATTCCTGCAGCTAATGAGTCCCTGAAGATGTTCAGATCAGCAACGCAGCATTAAGACAGATCAGAAGAGGAAAACATGTCATCCAGCTGGAAAAACCGCTGTTGACTTGGAAAAATAATCCATATTTACATCATCTCCTGCCGATTTATTGCAGCAGCTGTTGGCTTAAAAAATGAGGGAAGGTTGATCAACTTCTAATGTTGCCAACAGGAAGATTATTCATTTATTGGTAATCGGTTTGTTTTCTTGAACATCAGCCTCTGATCTTCTCTTGGTTGGCCCTATGAACTCCAGACTCCTCCGGCTGTAACATCATCAGGCTGTTTCCATCACATTAAGGTGAAACGGGGTATGAAAGAGGAGAGAGACATGCGGCAAACGACCTCAGGCCGGATTTGAACCCGGGTCGGCCGTGTCAAAGACTAAGGCCTCCATAAATGGGTCATGTGCTCCAACCCACCGCCAAACACCAGATTTTCCCCATTGTGGAACAATAAAGGGATTTTCTATTCTATTCTAAAACATCAAAATCTTACGATCTGATTGAGGATGGTTCCCTCGACGTTCGGCATGCCAATGCTCAGAGGAAGTTGGTATCCGAACCCTCGACCAAACTCGACCATCTGCAGCTGCGGGGCGTTACGGACGCCTTCCAGAGCGACGACGAGCAGAGCGCTGATGTCTGCAAAACAAACAGATAAATGCCCGATTAACTTATGAAGAGTTACCATGGCAACATCAGCGTTAATCCGCGTCCGTGTTTACTTGACTTCCGCAGCCTGTCAGATTCGTTCTCCAGTAACATCACGTCTTCATCAAGTCCGTCTGAGAAGATCACCAGCACCTGGAGGAAGATGGTCACAGTTTGAAGTAACGCTACTCCTCCAAACGCAAGAGAGGAACTCCGATACCGTCTGAGGTCAGTTAGGTTAAAATAATCCAATCTGAGGAGAATAACCTGAACTCCTAAGAACAGTTTTCTTCTTCTGATTGACTTACAAACATCTTCAATCTGCTGTGTTTCCTTCCTCCCAGGATGGAGCTCGTATTTACTTCAGTTTGAGGAAAACATAAGTGGGAACCAAGACTTTGTAAAATGACATGAGTTGATCAAAACAGGAACCAACACTTTTTTTTTACTTTAGAACCAGTTGATCAGAAATTAAACCACATAAATATTCATAGTGGTGAAAAACTAAGTACACCATAAACTAAATGTTTAGTTTGTGCCCTAAATTCACCAACAGGAACATATTAACAATGGAGTCTGTTGGAGTTATTATGATTTCTGTTGTTTTTATCATTTTATTCATTTTTATCTTTTATATTGCTTTTAAATCATTTGTTTTTCTATGGTACTGTCATCAGTGGAAATAGTGTATGCAGGTCATAAGACGGTCAAATGTTTTGGGAGAATGAAGCACAGAAGTTCCTGCTTTTCATTTAAGAAACACAGAGATTAAAAGTTCATGACCGCCGACACCTTTTTTAAAAGCGTATACTGAAACCAGGCAAGTTCCCCATCTTAAAAGTTCATGCTATGTCTAAGAGATTGCGTAATCGAAACTAACACCTGCTGTTGTAATGTGTTGACTGTTCAATAAAAAAGCCTGCAAGCGTGGAGCAAGACGAAGATGCACAGAGTGATCCTAAAGCTCTGTGTATTTTCCCTTTGCAAAGCCCGGTCAGGAAAAATCTTACACTGTCTTTGTTTATTTCTTCATAGGTTAAAGTTGGGGAAACTTAACAACCCTAACAGTGTCCAGATTAAAAAAATATTTAAATTGGAGCTCAAGTTTCAAAATTTGAATTATTAATTTGGTATATCGATAAAAAGAGAAAACTTTGAATCAATCTGACTGGATGATCTGGTGAACTGGAAAGTGACCTGAGATGACATGATGTGAATTGGAGCTTTAGAAATAAACTGAACTGAACAGAAAAGTAAGAAGTATTTCCTGCCGGCCTTCAAAATAAGGGTCTGATATTAGCATGTTCCTTATTCTCAGCAAACGTTCCTAACAGTTGGACTGAAAAGTAAACGACCAGAAGAAGCTTTGCCGTCCAGCGAAGCTGAGAGACATACGTTGATGTTTTATGGACATAAGACTTTCACAGGTCCAAACACAGGTGGTCCACCTCTAACCTGACTCCGCCAGATGGATTTGCTGGATTTGCTCCGCATATCCATCTGGAAACCTTCCGCTTGAAGTAATTTTTGGGAAGGGGCTAAAATACATAGCTGATTGGCCTATGTTGGTGATAGACGGGCCAAATAAACCAATCAGATCAATCTAAGCATAAGGACGTACTAACAGAAATCCAATTTAATGCAAAACACAACCACAAGCCAGGCTACTCTTGCGAAAACCAGTCGGGAGAAGAGCAAAAACATCTTTTCCTCTGAGAAAAGCCTCCAGAGCAGCAGTGTTTTGCTCTCTTCTTTCAGTGAAGAAATACTCTGTAATTCGGATAAAACTTGCTCGACAGCCACACGCTAACGCTAGTTACATCCGGCTGAAGCCGCCATGTTCTTTTTAGACTGAACTGTGGCGCTTTCGTTTGCATCACACCTCAACCCGCGCCAAAGCCAATGCTGATTGGACGTTCAAGTTTGGTGAACGCTCCAAATTTTCTTTAATGGAGAGTCTCCAGCCCTGATTAGCGAGTGAAATCTTGAAAGCTCGCCAAGATCAGGATGGTCTCACCCAGAGGCTAGTCCACCTCACCTAGACCAGGGAATACAGAGGGAGTGTCTCCAAGGTCTCTGACTCACCTTCACACCTGCTCTTGACTGTTCCTTGAATTTCCTCTCAAAGGATCTCAGCAGAGCCGTGTTGAAATAGGTGGGCTCCGTCAGTCTGGTAGACATGACCTTCTTCACCACATCCTCATTGTGAACTTCAAAGTTGAAGTCGTTCAAGGTGCGTCCATCTCTGCCCACCAGTCGGAAGCCTAAGTTTGTCTTGATGGCTTCGTTGGTACAGCACAGGCGTGGCACAGAGGACAGGTACCGGGCGATCTCTGGCAGGTAGATCCTGAGCTGGTTTTGGCCGCTGACTAAAGTCTCAGCATTTCGTCGAGAGATATCAAACCCTACTGCGATGTCGATGGTGCAATCTGCCGGAAAATAAAGTTCATGGTTGGTTTTAACCCTTTCTAGGACATTCAGTGAAATACTTAAAACATGTAAATTTCAAGCCAAAAGTGTAATTGGAATCCAGGGAAAGACCTTTTCACCTTTGTAAAATTCCAAAAATATGGATATTTTGAAGGCAGAAATTTATGTCAATGAAGTAACAAGAAATGCCAACTTTCTTGAATGTTTTAAGGAAAAATAACAAAGTGCTTCTGTAAGAAATACATGACAAATACTCAGAGTGAAAGAAACATTTTTTTTTGGTCCAACATCAACTTAGAGGCATTAATGCTTGTTAGGTTTATGCTTTATACATTATGTGCATTGTTACTTTATTAGCCAGATTAGACAGAGTAGATGGCCTTCCTTCACATTGTGGATGTCACGGTGTGTACGGAGGTCATCTAATCAAAACAGCCTGCGTGTCTTTAAAAATACACTCACCGCACAAGTTTATTAGGTACACCTGTCCAACTGCTCGTTAACACTTAATTTCTAAGCAGCCAACTCATCCACATGGCGGCAACTCAGTGCATTTAGGCATGTAGACATGGTCAAGACAATCTCCTGCAGTTCAAAGCGAAAGCATCAGTATGGGGAAGAAAGGTGATTTGAGTGACTTTGAACGTGGCATGATTGTTGGTGCCAGAAGGGCTGGTCTGAGTATTTCAGAAACTGCTGATCTACTGGGATTTTCACCGTATGTCAAACCATCTCTAGGGTTTACAGAGAATGGTCCTAAAAAGAAAAACATCCAGTGAGCGGCAGTTCTGTGGGCTAGAAATGCCTTGTTGATGCCAGAGGTCAGAGGAGAATGGCCAGACTGGTTGGAGCTGATAGAAGGGCAACAGTGACTCAAATAACCAACCGTTACAACCAAGGTGGGCAGAAGAGCATCTCTTCTGAACGCACAGTACGTGGAACTTTGAGGCAGATGGGCTACAGTGCAGCAGAAGACCACACCAGGTGCCGCTCCTTTCAGCTAAGAACAGGAAAAACCGAGGCTACAATTTGCACAAGCTCGCTGAAAGGTGGATTGCTAGAAGATTGAGAAAAGCGTTTGCGCTGGTCTGATGAGTCACGTTTCTGCTCGCGTATTATCTCTGGATGGTAGGGCTTAAGAATTTGGCGTCTGGCAACATGAAGCATGGATCCCATCCTGCCTTGTATCAACAGTTCAGGGCTGGTGGTGGTGGTGTCATGGTGTGGGAGATATTTCACTCACCTCTTTGGGCCCCTTGGTATCAATTGAGCATCATTGCAACGCCGCACAGCTCTACCAGCATATTGTTGCTGACCATGTCCATCCCTTATGACATTACAATAAAATCCCAACTTCTGATGGCTACTTTCAGCAGGATAATGCGCCACGTCATAAAGCTGGAAATCATCTCAGACTTTTTTCTTGAACATGACAATGAGTTCACTGTACTCAAAATGGCCTCCACGCGTCATGCCAGGATACCAAATCCAATAGAGCATCTTTGGGATGGTGGTGGCGGGAGATACGCAGATCATGGATGTGCAGCCGACAAATCTAAGCGGCAACTATTGTGATGCCATCATGTCAATATGGGACTCAAACTCCCCTGAGGAATGCTTCCAGCACCTTGTTGTTGAATCTAACTGCTTACCAAGAATTGGAAGCAGTTCTGAAGGCAAAAGGGGGGTCCAACCCGTTACTAGCATGGGGTACCTAATAAAGTGGCCGGTGAGTGTATAGGCACATCTTGGAGCCGGACTGATAGAGAAGGAGAGCTATCACCTGTAACCCTGAGGTATAGAGTAAAACTGCATAGTAGGTCAGGAAAGATGGATGGCGTGCTCGAAGTTTCTGATCACGGACAGCTAAGCATCCACCTGATGCAAACACATAGGCTTCATGAGCTATAAGAAGGAGAAGATGACCTTTGTTGAGGGCTCAACCTTGCCGACGCGACGCTGGACGTGGGATTTTTGAGCCCACAGCTGTGCATAGCTCCAAGCATTTTCTCTGTCCTGTAACGACCTGATCTAACTCGGAATAAACTCTGTTACTTTTTTTTTACTCCTGTTTGGTAGTCCTTTTTATATGTTATTACCCAGTTTGAGTTAAGAGTAGTAAATAACTTGCTCCCAGGAAAAGAACCGTGAGGAAGTCCCTGAGGCGCAACTGGCTTTTTTAGAGGGACATAACTTCCTCATTTTTTTAGTTTATAAACCTAAATATAATTGTTAACTAGGCTTATTAATTTTTAACTTTACTTTTTAACTTCTCAATTAGCTTTTGACCTTTTTTTCTCAACTTGTTAACTTTTTACCTTAATTTACAGTAGGTAATATATTATTCAAAGGGCTCATCTAATTGGCCAAATGCCAAAATCAGATGTACAGTACATATAGCAGCACACTGCAAAAATTTGGTTTGTCTTAAAACTAGAGCCATTTTGCAGATGGAAGGAGACAGTTTTCTATTTAAAATAATAAAAAAAAAACAAAATGCATTGTCTTATTTTAAGTGCATATTATCTAATTATCTTATTCTAAGAGTGAAAATACTAATTCCATTGGTAGACTCTCATATACCTACTCAAATTAAAGTGTAAATACACTTTCAAAAATGTTCACTAAATAGTATATAATTTTTCCAGAGCAGCATCTTTGTTGAATGGCTGGATATAGATCTTGTGCTTCTAGAGCGGTTAATGTACAGACAGTCTTGAAGAAATAAAACAGAGATTGATATTAAATTTGTAACTCACCAGACGGATCTGAGGAAGGTTTGGACTTGCAGATGGTGTCTACTACCTTCTGTTTGATTGCATCCAAGCTGCCAAAGTTCTGCACAGTGAAGAGCTTCCTGGGATCACCGGTGATCTGCAGCAGCTGCAGGTCATGGACGTCACCAACGCCTATGGCAAACATCTCGATTCCTAAAGCTCTGAGACGATCGGCTGGATCCTCGACGTCATCTTCTGAATCTCCATCGGTGATTAGCACCAGGTTCTGTGAGATCCCTGAAGATCTACGGCTGCCGCGAGAAGCTTCAAAATATTCCCTGATGGAATCTAGAGCCAGTCCGATTTTGGTGCCTCCACCCAGCTGTCTTAGGTTCAGGATTTTGCTGGACACCTCCACCTCCTGGAAGAACTCGTTTAGGTAAAACCCGTGCTCGAATTCGCTGCTGAACTGGGCGAGTCCCACGCGAACCAAATCCTGGCTGACTTTAAAGCTGTTCACCAGTTCAACAGTGAAGTTCTTCATGATGGTGTAGTCTTTTGGGTCGATACTGCCAGACTGATCAATCAGGAAGACCAGGTCAGCCTGCTGTTTCTCACAAACTACGGGAAAAAAAACAACAGATGTTTTTTTAGGGAGAAAAGCTGCTGGAATGAAAAGGTTCAAAGATGCTTCCTCTGCACCACAGCTAGAGGAGGTAAGGCAGATAGAGGGAGTGTAACGATGAACAATGAAAAAATGGGGAAAAAATCTTTCATTCCTTTAGAGACAGCATGAAAAGTCAGCTGAGTACAACAACATATAGAGAGGAAAAAACAAGAAGAAAAGGGACAAGAAGAGAGGGACATAACCTAGAACAGATAATGGATGTCTATTCTATTAACATTTCTCTGGAGAATGGGGCTGTTCTATGTGTTTTCTTCAGATTCAGAGGGCCTCCTGCCTGTCCTCGCGGAGACCATCCCGATCTCGCGAAGCTTCAAGGTCTTCACTCGCTAATCAGTCTGGCTACTGCTATTAAAGAAAATTTGGAGCCGCTCACCAAACTAACGCCCAATCAGCGCTGGCTTTGAGGCGGCTTGAGGTGTGACGCAACCAGAAGAGCGACAGTTCAGTCTAAAGAACATGGCGGCTTCAGCCGATGAAACTAGAAGGCAGCTGCGGCTATCGAGCAAGTTTTATCGAATTACAGAGTATTTTATTTCTTCACTGAAAGAAGAGCAAAACACTGCTCTGGAGAGGCTTTTCTTTTCTCAGAGGAAAAGATGTTTTGCTCTTCTCCCACTGGTTTCTTCGCAAGAGTTTGATCTTATCAATTGGCTCCTCTCTTCGCTGCCGCCATTTAGTACGCCATATGCTTCTCGCTGGATCTGATTGGTTTTATTTTGGTCTGTTTCATCACCAACATAGGCCAATCAGCTAACCAGTATTTTCGCCCCTTCCCAAAATTTCTTCTTCTGGCTAGTTCACAGATGGATATGCGGAGCAAATCCATCTGGGGGAGTCAGGTTAGCCTGTCTTTGCCTAGGGCCCCCAATTCCTAAATCCGCCCCCTGCCTGTGTGCTCCCTTACCTGGCTTGGTGGAGTTGCAGAGCTCCTTAGTGATGTTCGTGTAGAGAGTTTCCAGGGCGTCGAAGTTGTCCACATAGAAAACCTTTGATTTATCATGACCAGACATGATCTCCAGCTGGGTCACATTGGCTCCTTCCACTCCGATGCTGAACACGTTAACTCCTTTATCCCTCAGGGCCTTAGACGGCTCAGCCAGACTGTAACGGTCAGTGGCGTCTCCATCTGTGATCACCATGAGGATCTGAGGCACCTGCTGCTCCGCCCGCCCTCCGTGCTCAGAGCTGAAGAACTGTAAGGAATAGGTCAGAGCCCGTCCAGTGTAGGTGTCTCCATACGGGGACCGCAGAGCTGCTATTGCTTGAATAACTTCTTGTCTGGTGCTGTACTGATTCAGAGTAAAGATGGAGTTGGGGTTGGTGGAGTAGAGGATGACGCCAAAGCGAGTCAGGGCTTTTCCAACTGTGGTTTGATTGACCATGGACTGCATGAACTTCTGCATGCTTCTAAACTTGGGCAGCGTTATGCTTGTGGAGCCGTCCACCAGGAATATGATGTCTGCCTGTTCGGTCTTCTTACACTCTAGAAGCAAAGATGAAAAACTGGTCAGATGAAAGGGAAAACAAGCTTTTAGCAAAAGGAATTACTCCCTTTGTTCAGTTTCACGTTCACAGGCAGCACTGATCTGAATGTTAAAGAGAAATAAGCTCCCATATTACTGAAAGCATGCTTGAAAAAACGAAATTAACAAAAAAACATTTGGTTTGGAGGTTTTAAGGGTAACTTAAAATGTTTATGCAAGTTTTCAACCAATATTTTGCGATGAACATGAGTCCGTACTCGCATTCTTGTGAAATGAGAAACAGCCAACAATTCGCTCTCAAGATGAATCAAGACCTTATGACTGAAAAAATTTGATTGACAGATGACCGATGATATATGATTGGCCGAATTTGGGTGTTGAGGCTGATGTAGAACTAACCGGCCTGCATAAGATAACGGGAAAATTTAAAATAGAATTTTTCAAAATTTTGGTACAATATCTTCTGATAAAGAATACATTTATATATATATATGTTTAAGCCAGAATGATCTGACATTTAAATACGATTTCTCTATGATTATAACTATGTAAGGAGGTACCTTTCCTAGCATAGTATATAAATTCAAACTGGAAAACAAATATTTTCCTTACCTCTCTCTGGATCACACAGCTCCAATGACAGCTGTCTCTCGAGATCCTTCAGGGCGTCAAAGTCCCTCTCAGCATAAATTCTGTTTGGAGATCCACTGATCTCCAGAAGCTGGGTGGTGTTGGCCTCCATCACTCCGATGGCATAGACTAGAACTCCTTTGGCCCTAAGTGCCTCTGCAGGCGCCTTAACTTCATCTTGGGCCTCACCATCGGTGATCACTACAAGCCTCTGCTGCAGTTCTGGGCGTCCTCCCTGGGCTGGACTGAAATACTGAGACACCTCCGAGATTGCTCTACCTGTGAGCGTTCCTCCACCTTTCTGCCGCATGGCGTCGACGGCCTCTAAAATGCCATTTTTGGTGAAGTATCTATTGAGGTTGAACTCTACCTCTTGGGTACTGCTGAACTGCATGACGCCGATACGAACATTGTCCTGGCCAACAAAAGACGTGCTAATGACAGATTTCATGAAGTCCTTCATTTTTTCGTAGTCTTCTGGGTAAATACTCCCAGAGCTGTCCACGAGGAACATCAGGTCACCTGGTACATCTTTACAAACTGTAGACAGATATTCAGAGATATGGGAATGAGAAACATGAAGGTGTTTAAAAGGTTAAAACATTAATCATGACCTCTAATGCGACGTTCTGACCGCTAGCAGCAGAGGCAGCAGAAGAAGCTGGTTTACATGTAAAGTCAATGGTTTAGCGCAAAAGGTCAACAGCAGGAGAAGCAGCTGCTGGAGTTTGAAAAATTTAACTTTTGCTGCTGGATACGCCTCATCAACCAATGAGAGAAGCTGATCTTGGAGCTGGCAGGGAGTCAGACACAGCACTGCTGATGCACAGCGCTATGATCACTCCTCTGAAACAGTTTATTAACGACTAAATTAACTTAAAATCTAGAAACATGACTGCAAAATATGTTCGCTTTTATTATGCTGGTGCAGTTTGGATTACGTACATGAAAAAAAAATGCCTTACAGCCACCATAAACAGTAGCAGAAAACCACAGAGGCGACAAGGCCTGAGGCAGCTGCTTAGACTTGGACAGATTTATTTTGTCATTTGTATACATAAATGTAAACAAAAAGAAATTTCATTTAAAAGCTGCTGCTGGGGATTCCTGGTGACAGCCACTGATCAAAGTAAATATAGCAAAACCGCTCTCTGCCATTGAACACAGGAGTAGCAGAAGCATCAGATGCATCTGGACACATTTTACTGGACATCTGACCTTGAAGCAGAAGCTTTTTTCGCTGCTTCCAGCGCTTGTGAAAACAGTAAATTCAGTCAGCCATCTTAACGTGTTTGGCCCGGACAAATCCTGTTGTTGAAGCAGAGCTACGAGCCAATTTACCGGAACTTCTAGCACTGTGCATTCCCAGTGACAGCGGTATGTTGGGGTCTGAGCGGCTCCCACAGAGACATAATATTTGAAGGCAGGATGGTAATCTGGATGAGCTGACCATGTTTTCAGGTAGACTTTCTCACTTATAAATGTGTTAAAACTACTTTTTACCGACTGATCACAGCAAATATAGCTGCCATTATTACGCAGGCAAAGAAAGGATAGGGTAGCTCCACTCCAACGCACATCAGCAACATGTTTCAGCTGCACGTCAGAACTAAACTTGTAGAAGCGTCAAAAATGAAGCAGCAAGCTAGCGTTTTTGCTGCCTCTGCTACGTGTGGTCTGAACGTAGCATAAGATCTTCCTGATTGGTCAACCTTTAAGCTGCCCATAAAAAGACCTCAACCCCTTCCAAGAAAAATCAGTGTGGAGATTTGCTCTTACCTTCGGTAGTACAAATGTCAGTGATTATATCGTCCTTGATTGGATTTAGAGCATCGAAGTCGTTGACGAAGAACGTCCTCTTAGGGTCATTGGAAATCTCTTCCAGCTCTTGCACGTCCGCGCTCTTGACTCCGATGGCGTAGACGGTAACACCTTGCGCCCTCAGAGCTTCCGCAGGAGCCTTGACTTCATCTGAAGACTTACCATCAGTAATAACCACCAGGTAATCAGGAACTTTGTGTCTGCGGGTCTTCATGGCGGTCTTAAACAGCTGACTCATGAACGTCAGGGCTTTTCCAGTCTCTGTACCGCCTCCCACCTGTTGGATCCTCTGTACTGCTTCCTCCAATGTTTTCTTATCCGTGTAGGTCGTCAGATCAAATTCAAGGGTTGGTGAATCAGCATATTTTGCAACACCTAAACGGACGTACTGTGGCCCAATACGGAAAGTTTCTATAAACTCAAGGAGGAACTTCTTCATGTCAACAAAGTCAGCTGGATAAATACTCCCTGACTGGTCAATGAGGAAGAAGATGTCGGCTTCCTCTGTCTGAATGCAACCTGCAAAGGAAACGCAGAGATCAGCCTTATTCCAATCAGTTGATGAGAGCTGGAAGACTTGTAAATATTGCAGATTTTATAAAGTGGTTCTGCAGACCTTCTTTGATACTGGATCTCCTCGTACTGACTGAGACCGCCTGCCGGATGATGTTGTAGCAGAGGGTTTTCTGCAGGCTCTGCTCCAGGGATTTCAGTTTGGTAAAGCTATCCACAATAAAAACATGTTTCTGTGGAGGGTAGGAAGCCATCAGCATCAGCTCTTCATAGTTGGCATTTTCGACTCCCACTGAATAAACCGTAACTCCAGCACGGCGAAGTTCAGTTGCTGCTTCGCTCACAGCGTCTTGGGAATCTCCATCAGTGATTACCACCGCCACCTGCTCCACACCTTTATCCTTCCTGCTTCCTTTCTCTGTGACAAAGATGTTTTCTCGTGTGAAGTTCAAGGCGGCCCCTGTGTTTGTACCTCCCCCACGGTAGGGCAGAATTTTGATAAAGTTTAGCAGTTCATCTTTTGTCTTGAATGAGTTGAGGTAGACCTGCGCCGTGGGCTTTTGATTGTACATCACGATGCCCACTCTGACTTTGCTTGGACTGACCTCCAGTCCGTTCATGATAGAGTACAGGAAGGAGCGCACCAGCTGGAAGTTTTGGACGCCGATGCTTCCCGACTCGTCAGTGATAAACACAATGTCGGCCAGTTTGGCAGCTTTGCAGTCTGTAGAGAAATTGATAAAAAATCTAGTTACATTTTTTTTTTCTAGATTATCCTACAAATCCAGATTGATCATGCGTGGCACCCTCAATTTCTACTCATTATCATTCTTGTTCCAATTAAATCTGGTGTTCTATCAGATCAGCATATCTATAGTCACTACAAGACGTCACATTTACGTTTATTCCTTTAAGTTTTGTACGAAAAATACACTTTAAACTATCTCAACAGGCGTGTATCCCTTTAGTCATGTACAAAAAAACTAAAACAATTTAAGGTCAGATCGTTATTATATCAGAGTATTAGAGCCAGGCCAGGGATTTTTTTAATTTTAATTTTTTGAGAATAAAGTCGTAACTTTACGAGAATAAAGTCGTAACTTTTGGAGAAAAAAGTTGCAATATTACCAGAATTAAGTCATCATACAACAACCCATTTTAGAAGGAAAGCTTGGAGCTCTGACCAGCAGATGATTTTTTGTACATGACTAAAGGGATACATGCCTGTTGAGGTAATTTAAAATTTCGTTTTTGCACAAAACTTAAACAATAAACTAAAGGGATAAACGGGTATTGACTATGGGTATGCTGGTCTGACCAGGTATGCTCATCTGACAGAAGACCGGTCAGATTTAATCAAAGGAGCCCGTAACGTCCACCTATTGCACGTGCAATTAATTCATTTATTTTATTTGCTTATTTAGCTCTACTTTTTTGCAATATCTGTAGACCAGGGTCCAAATGTCGTCGACTGACACATCATTTAGAACACAATTTCTTGTAGAAATCATGTGTCAAAAGAAAGGCCTTTCTGAGTATCTGCTACAAGAAACTAGCATAAACATTTTCTTGATGTCGGAAGAACACTTGAAGGCTGGACAAGTAAAGATTTCATTTAGCGACTTTCAAAAATCTTCCCAAGAGACAAAAAAGGATGATTATTTCCACATGCACTGATCAGATAAACTGACAATATATTTGGGGTAGACATGAGAAAACATCTTCTATCTTACCTAGATGAGTTATAGCAATAAATAATGAAGCAAAGCCATAGAAAACTAACCTCCACTCTGAAAGGTCTCCAGTTCCTCTGCTTCAAAGATTTGTCTGAGCAGAGGAACAAAGGTGGCATTGACCCGGTAAATGTATGGCGCAGTGGCGACCACACTCAGTTCTTCCATGGAAGCTCCAAGGCTCATCCCCACCACCGTGATGCCAGCTGACTTGATCAGGCGGGATTCTTTAAACACTGGATCTTTGGAATCCTTCGCACTCAGAACAACCAGGAACTGTCGGTAGCCTTGATCCGCACGACTTCCTGCCTCTTTGGTGAAGAAGTTAGCGCTGGCATAGGCCAAGGCAGAGCCCAGGTTTCGTTGTTCGGTAGATGAAGCCCGGAGATGTTGGACGCTGCTCACTGCTGCCTGGGTCTCCTCTTTGGTTTGGTGCTGGTTGAGGAGAAACTCCACCCTAATATCTTGACCATACTGGGCCAAGCCCAGACGGTATGCAGAAGCTCCAAAGTTAAGCTGTCTGGATAGTCTGATGAGGAACGATTTGATCTGCTGAAACTGAGATGCTGTCATACCACCATCCAGCAGGAAGAAGATGTCTGCAAACTTTTCCGCCAAAGCTGAAAGAAGCAAAAATCCTAAATAAGTTCTGCCTTCAAGGTTATACATGTTGATCTTCTTCATTCCAACCTAACCAACAAAGACCTCCAAACCAGTGATTGGTCTCACCTTGTCTTTGGTCTTCCATGGACACACAGACAGTTTGCAGCAGACCTTTAGTCAGCCTCTGCAGGGCCTGGTAGCTGTCGATGGTGAACAGGAAACGCTGTGATGGCTGGTTAGCGATATCCTCTAGTTCCTGTTGGTTGGCTTTGCCCACCCCGATTGCAAAGACAATCACCCCCTTCTGTCGCAGTCGCTGGGCCGGCTCCTCCACCTCATCTTCCGAGTCTCCATCCGTGATAACAACGGCGATCTGAGGTACCCTCTGATTTGCTCTGCTCCCCGCCTCCTCTGTGAAGTACTCTGAAATCAGGAAGTCAATGGCTTTGCCGGTCTTTGTGCCTCCGGTCCGGTAGGGGAATGTGTCTATAGCAGTCAGTAGAGATGAGGCATCCAGGTTATCCTTCAACAAGAACTCTTTGTGAGGCTCATTACTGAATTGAGCCAGGCCGACCCGAACTTTGTCTGGGCCTATGTCAAGGCCAGAGACGACGCTTCGCAGAAACACCCTAACTTGCTGAAAGTTTGAGATGCCGATGCTGGAGGAGCCGTCGACCAAGAAAACGATGTCAGCCTTGTTGGCTTTGGCACATTCTGCAAGGAAATAAGAAGAAAGTTAGGAACTACAAAACCTGTTTCTGCACTTAAAGTCGTAGGGAAGCTGCAGTTCCAACAGTTGCATTTCCGAATTCTCCCGAGTAGTGCCGAATCTTTACATGACTGAATAAATTAAATGTGATTGGTACGTTCTATCAAGGGGGCAGAATTGTTGTTTTATTGAAGGTTAGCAAGCAAGTTTGGTTGTGGCCGGTTTGTTGGAAGCATCTTTGCTAACCAGTTAGCAACTTAGTGCTAATAGGTTTCCAATGGGAAAAAACATTGGGACCAAGTAGCACTAAATTGAGGATGTCCGTCCTTGTATAAACGGGGATGTAACTCAATGGTAAAGTAAATGATTCATATTTTAACAGTGCGTATATTAGTTGCAACATATGAATCAAGATGCTATGACCGAAAAAGACGACCGTTGATATATGATTGGCCAAATTTAGGTGTTCAGGCTGACGTACTAGCCTGCAAAAGATAACGAAAATACCCTAACCGATTTTAAGACTTTTCTAACTTAAGTACATTTATATACATGTTTAGGCCAGAATGATTTGAAATTTAAATATGATTTCCCTACGATTTTAATGTTTCCGAAGGCAGTACCGAAGGTTTCAAAAGAAACCAAGTTTGTGAGGACCTTGTGTTTCTGAACAGAAGTCCCCCAGAGGATGTGGTAAACACGGAGATGTTTTTGAACGCCAAGTGTGTCTGACCCTCAGCAAGTCAGAGCAACAAGTTCTTCTGAGCACCGTTTTATATTAAATAAGATAACTGTTAATAAAGATATATGAGCAGGTGTCTAACTTGGTCAATGTTTCAAAATTAGAAGTTGCATATAAATAAAAAATTTATAAGGATGAATGACCGCTTTACCAATACCAACTGCAACTGTGCGAGTCATATTCACAAATTTAGAAGCACCAATAACAAATTAACAATCGCAAATTGCAGATGCATGAGTATAAATCACTACCTTACAACTAACAATCACATATTTACAAGTACTCAACAATAATTCTCGAGTACGAACCTAACCACAGATTAAGCTTTTCCACTTCTTGCTAGTCGGTGGTAGTCATAGAATTTATATATTACTTTATATGACTTTAATAAAGTCATAGCAAAGTAAAAAAACTCTTATTAGAATTCTTTAGTTTTATAAGGATAGAAATAAGTAGTTTTAGTACTGCAATTACATTATTTTTATGGCGACCTGGATGAATATATGCTTGGACAGGCTTAAATGAGCTGATGGTACCGATCGTACCTAAAACTCAGTCTCCCTTAAAAATTTTTTTATTCCAAATTTTTGTGACAAACCGTAAACAACTTAACTTTCCTTTTTTGATAAAGCTTCTAGTTAGAGTGGCTCAGGTTATCCTGAGCTATCTCTATAGGTTATGCTGATATAGGCTTGGACTGCCGGAGGACACTTAGGGACCCCTTTACATCATTCTGCTTCATTCTATCTCTATTCTCCCACTCTGCAGAATCT
>JAGKQL010000063.1:39687311-39727389 GCA_018398635.1 Cyprinodon brontotheroides
ATGGAGGAATATTGACACGTTTTTGTGGACTTTTATGGACCTTTCTGTCTCGGGCGCCATAGACCTCCATTATTTGAATGTCAGCAGACAGCAAGAAGCCTCCCAGATCTCCAGATGCATTTGAGATATCAAAAAAGTACTCCAGAGTGTTGTTCAGCATGGGGGTGAGTAGAAAATGAAGGCTAATCATGTTTTGGGTGTACTATTCCTTTAAGGTTTGTGTGGAGTTTTTTGAGGACCCAAAAGCAGAGATGAGGAGTTTAAAACCCTGAAACCCCCAAAAAACAATAAAAATCAGATGGGGAGCAAGGACGGCCTGGGAAGCGAGGAGAACCACCGGCGATGTGGAGGATCAGCAGCCAGAGGAACAGGGTAACAGAGGAGTGATGGTTTGGGTGCTGGAGATTTATTTAAGAACTGGGGGAAGGAAACCTACATGTTCCAGTTAGCTAAAGCAACGTAGCCTGAATGAATAAAAGGTTTGGAGTTCTGGATACATCTCCAGTAACTTCATCACTTCAGCAGAACTCGCCCGCTTACAAGGTGGACTGATTGTGGGTCGGTAATCCAGTGTGCATCTTCAGAGTCTTAGTCATGGTTTATGTAGAAGTTTTTAAGGAATCAAAAGCAGATATTTAATAAAAAGTCAAAGAAAACAGAGACACGAATCCAAAAATATAAAATACTTAAAACCAAATAAACAATAAACTTTCGCAGACATCCCAAGTTCCAGAAACTCATTTCAGGGAGATGCTTAGCCCCCAGCCCCCTGACCCCCGGGGTACGACGGACCCGCACCCTAACGGTAATTCCTAAAAGAGAAAACAGAACAATGTTGGTCTTTTATTTTAAATAATTTCGATCTTGTAGCCTTGAACATCGGTTGTGCTTTCTGTTTTTCATACAGTGCACCTCGCCACGATGTCATCATTCCTCACCATGGCCCGTTCTAGACGGGGGGGGCCAACGGGGGCCAGAAATTCTAATGATGATCTGCTGGCTGGAACAGACATGGTTACTGATGGGTCCTTTGGATCTATTTCATTCTTTTTCTTTACAAATTCTGTTTTACTAATTATTCAAAAACAATAAGGTGATAGCTTCAGCGGTATTAAGATAGGATCTCAATTTTCATCTGTTAAATGTTTATTTTCACAACAAATAAAAAAAAATCCTCTAACTTTTACAGATGAGTTTAACAGTTTTTTCTTGAGTTCAGATTCAAATGTTATAGAAAACAGTAGTTTTTACTTAAATTAAGTATGTAAAGTTCCTAAATTATAAATGTATATTGTAGGGATGCACGATATAATCGGCCCCCTATCGGTATCGGCCTTAAAACTGAATATGGGACATCGGCCACCCCACCGATATTTAACCCGATATTTGATCAGCTTCTGAGTTATTAAAGTCTAAAAATAAAAAATACTACTTCTTCTTCTTCCTCAAAAAACTTCTTTTTTACAGACTTAAAACTTCTAAAGACGAGGGAAAAAATATTGATCCATTAAAAATATCCCAATATCTTCATATGCTGATATATTGCCATTTAAAAACACCATATCAATCTCTTTTACCAATGAAATATTGCTATATGTCATCGTTATGCTACGAAATCCCCCGAAAATTCACCAAATGTTGCCATATTTTTATATGTTGATATATTGCGGCGGTATTCGATCTATTTTACTAACAAAATCTCACAAGAATTTGCAAAAATATCACGCGAGTTTGTAACAGAACGATGAAATTTCACCAGATTTTTGAAAGTAAAAATAGATTGATACCGCGTTTTTTAAAATCAATTTGATATCAGCATATGAAAATATATTTGAGTTTATTATTTTTCAAAGTGTCAGAAATGGATAACAAAACTGCTATTTTCAATGACTACTTATTTTTGTCCAGCTTTAACATCGGTATCGATATGGGTTATCGGCTACATGAGTTTTAAAATATGGCATATCGGATATTAACCAAAATCCCAATATCGTGCATCCCTAGTATATTGACCTCATAAGAAATAGAATTCCTATTAAACCTAATTGAAAATAAATTTCCCTTCATGCAGCTATATTAATATATTTGAATCTCTTGCTTTGTTTTTTTATTTCATGCTTTTCTGGGCCCCCATGAAAACACGCCGGCCCCCTCCTGGCCCCCTGGCACATTTGGTCTAGATCCGCCACTGTTCCTCGCCTTCACTAGACCTGGATATATTTTGGTATATTCTGCTGTGAAATTAGTTCTATATTTCCGTTTTTTACTGGAGGATTGAACCTCTGCCGTTTCCCAGGATGCGCAGCTTTGAGTGGTAACTAGGTGACTGCCAGAGAGTAACCAGAGAAACTTATGGGATTGATCCAATCAGCTCTCTGATCAACCAGTCGCCTGGAACGCTGGTTGATCAGAGCATCGCTTTGGACAGAAACGCTGCACAGGTTTCACCAGCAACCTCCTCGCCAACAACCAGCGCAATCTGCACAATCAAAGTAGTTCTAATCCACACATGATGCATGAATTATTGCCCGCTCTCACTTGCATTAAAAAACACCACCTCACAGAGTCTAAAATCCGGGATAATTTATTCGACACCCGGTCATCCGTGAACAGCTATCTATATCAGGGAGACTCACGGAACTTCTAGGAGACTTGGGATGTCTGCTTTAGAGTGAACACACATGGGGAGCAAGGAGACGACGAAGCAACAAAACAAGAAACCAGCAATGAAGAACTGCAGAGGTGGCTTAAATATGGGGAACAGAACAAAGGAAGGGCTGATGAGCTGATATGGAGCAGCTGTGAATAGAGCTAACTAGAAGGGAACCAAGGGGGAAGGAAACAGACACAAGGGGGCAACAGAGAGTAACTCAGGAAATACAAAACAGAAAGACAGAGTGGATTCCCAGGTTTGGGCATAAAAATCTGGATTATAAGCCAACATCTCCTCTGAATCCTCTGAATCATCCGTTGGGAAATGATTTCGCTTTCTGTGGTGGAGCTTCAGGACCTGAGATGTTCTCCAGGAATGTGAGGAGGAGGACAAAGGGGAGAGATTAGCTGCGGAACCAGACAGAGGCGGCTGTTTGCAATTAAAACACGAGGGAATAAAAAGTTAAATCTTCAAACACTGAAGCTGCTCTGGATTATATTTACACAGAAACAGACAAAAAAAAAAAGAAACTAATTGAGGGAATAATTTGATCCCAGATGGAGACGAATCACTGCAGCTGTGTTTCCACACTCACACCAGGGCCACTTTGTTTTATTTACTAGTCAGAGTCTCCCTAAACATGTTTTAAACCAACAGTCTCACATTAGAGCATCAAAAGGTCAATTATTTACAAATCACGTCAGACATAAGTTTAACTCTTTTAAACAGTTTAAAATTCCTTTGGTTGATCACACAGAGTTCAGACATTTGTTGCTTATTTTGATACATTTCATGTTTAATTATTATTAATATTAATAAAAGGAGCCCAGTAAATTATCTAGTCTGTAAAATCAATAATAAATACACGTCTTACAGGTATGTTATGGTTTTGTTTGGGTTTTAAAGGAAAAGTTCGGTCAGCGAAGAATAATCAATAGATCATTATATCTTAAACTAATACTGTCAGGGTTTGGTTGAGGCTTTGAGGTCCCAAATGCAGAGGTGAGGAGGCAGAGGTGAGTTCTTAAAGATTTAATAAAGTACCCTCAGGTAAAACACAGAAAAACCCGAACCGTGGAGACATCAGGGAAAACAAACAAGGGGAGCCAGGAAAAGACGAGGAACCAGCGATGAGAAACTGCACAGGGAGAGTATATATGGGAGACTGAACAAAGACAGGACTAATGAGCTGATTGGGAGCAGGTGTGAACAGAGGAGTCTAGAAGGAGCCTGGGAAAAATAGACCAACACCAGAGGGCAGCAGAGGGCAATCAAGAAATACCCTAAGAAATCAGGCCCCGCCCACACAAAGTCAAAGCGAACACGAAGCGCTAATAATATTTTCCAGAACGTTTGTCGTAAAGACGGAGACGTAAAATAAATGTGATCGCCCACACGAATGCACCAAACGCTGCAAAATGTATGCCAGGCCTGTAAGTGGCGCTTGTGGTGCCAAAGCAAAAAAATAGGCGACGAAATGTTGGGCATCGCACTAATATTTATACATGGTTGCCCCTCTTGGTCCATTTTGGTGGTTCAGTCAAATTCAGGTGCTGAACTATGTGGTCGATATTGCTCTGTTCTTCCTGGAGATATTCCAGAAGAAGAAGATTCTGTTGTAAGCCCGACAGCAGGGTGAGTAGCATGAGCAGCAACCATTCAACACAGTACGGGGCCATTGTTGTTGTGATACTGTGTCGCACGCATCGCGTGTTTAGAGGCGCACGCTATGACGCATATGCGTGTAAAAAAATGCGGTTAGAGCTTAAAGATGGAACGCGAAAACGGCGTTTCAAAATCTTCCCACTCTGAAGGCTTAATAAAAAAAGATGGTTTACAGACCCCGAAACGCCGGCTTCGTATGGATGAGAGGCTGGTTTGGTGAAAAATTTGTGCGTTAACCAGGCCAGGGTTCGACTTACGTGTAGACGGGGCCTGAAATACATCCAGAAAACACAGCAAAATAGGAATAAAACCAATAAAACTAGAAAAACATGCATCAAAGGAAACTTAAACAGAACCAAAACTTTGACAAGTTACGTTCACGGTGATTTAATGAATCATCAGTAAAAAATAAAATAATAATTTTCATCACGATCACTGAGTCTGGGAGCGGCCATTTTTGCCCAAATATATTAGCCCCTCCCCTCCTGCCATCTTCCAGCAGTGGCGTCACGGTGCGGTAAGCCTAAGCGCCATTCTCCCGCTTTCCAAGCTAAATCAATGGGAACTACTAGACACATCTGCAATCAACAACAATTATTGAAGATTTCCAGAGGACTTCACCATTGAAATTCACCAGAGCTATAGTGAAACTGACAATGCCGTGCATGGCAGCTGGATGCTGGAATACATCGGGTAAAAGTGGAAAAAAAAGAGTTATTCCACCTTTCTGATTCCTGATCCTCCGCGGACGGGTTGGTCGTTGGATCGCCAACTTGAAGAGGGAGGATTTGCCATCGAACTTCTGGCCAGAGAAAAAACCCGTAATATGTAGCCAACATTTGGAAGAAGAATGTTTTCAAGATGACTTGGATAATAGCGCGTTGTGACAAACACCAGATACAGCACTGGGACTTGATCAACAGCGATACCGCACCGTGACAATGTCACTAACCAGTAGGTGGCAGTAGTGTTCTTTGACAAACATGGATGCCTCTCAGTAAAGCACATTCACATGAAAATTACTCAGAATTAAAACACTGATCATTTATTGAACAGGATGGAATCATTTCAGATTTAAAGAACTTTCAGAAGTTTGAATTCTCTTAATATGCGACTTTTCCTTTAATGTGTTGAGTTTAATAAAGGAAAACTTTTCCAGTGGTCCTTATCCTCTTCTGTAGAGGTAATCTCATAATTCTGTGAAAAAAGTCTGAGTTAAACTTGTTTCCCTATATTAAACCCAAATAAAATAAAATAAAAAATCAGTTAACTTTTTCTATTTTCTAATCCTCTATAATATCTGGAGAGATTAATGCTAATCTCCAGCTCAGGCTTAACTCAGCCACCCTCAGACACGCCTTCCCTGCTTCATTTACATTCTTCACTCATGCTTTGCTAGCAGCCGTTTCTCTGTAAACCGTGTAAATGTCGGACAGCCCGTCCATGTTGGTGGAGTTTCCTCTGACTCATGGCCATTGAAGAGGTCAGACATTTTGAAAGGATGCGCTGTTCCCAGTGATATCCACCCCCCCTCCTCCTAAATGTTTGAACACATGGAGTGGGGTTTTCATGATGGCACATTTCCACAGCGGGTTTGCTTCTTTATAGACTGCTAGATTGAAGTGAAAGGTGGTGCGCTTCAGGCCGTCTGGTTTGTTAAGCTTGATAAACGAGCTGAAGCATCGGACATGTTTGTCTGCATACTTACAGTTTCTGCACATATGGAAATAATAGGAGGAGTTTATAGCCAGATGCTGGGAACTCATGGATGTATGCAACATGATATCAGACTTCTCTCTAGCTCCGGTTCCTATGAGGTTTACAGTTAAATGGAAACACAGATTTATTTAGATGAGCCGTTAAATGGTTAAATGAACAGATGTGCAGCTTAATTATTCTCTGAATAATGATTCAGGTTTAGGTTTAAGTCTGGAATAGAAGCTGTGAGGCTATAATAGCAGCCAGCTCCAGCGTTTAGTATTCCTGATCAAAGCTGAGCTAATGTTCCTCTCAGGAGGGTCTGAACTTCTCCTCCCACCGCTTCCACAATCAGTCCTGCTTTCTATGGTTTGACTTCAATGATCAAAGGTCTTCTTCTCCTCAAGAGGAAGAAGCACGTTCAACCAAACCAAGACTCCATTTGGTCTTCTGATTCTGACATTTACTCCATCGTCCCAATCGTAGCTCAGCAGCAGAACGGCTGGAACAGAAGAGAATCAAGGTGTTCAGCGGCCTAGTCAAAGCCCACATCCCAACTTCATTTAAATGCTGTATTTAAACATTTAAAGAGCTGAAACATCAATGAAATCACGATAAAGATAAGAGTGGAACAGAATTAAAACCTCACTGCTGAATTATCTCTGGAGAAATTAGAGTAAAGTAGGAAGTTGAACATGGAGGGCAGTCAGGGTTCTGGGTCCAGACCTGAGCCTTGGTTCTTTCTGCAGAGCTTTGGATGTTCTTTCACCCTCCGGCGTCCATGTCCGTGTCTCTGCGATGGACTAGAGAGCTGTCCATGGTGGAGCCCCCACTGGCCCCCAGAGCAGCGTTGCTTCCCAAGTTTTATTGACTCGTGTTCCTCTTTAGGCATTTTGTCCGACCGCCTCCCCCAAGACAAAAGTATTGATGATTGTTCAAAAGTGAAACATAAAATAACTGATTATAAAACAAAAACAATTTTAAATAATCTTTTAATCTAAGCATTTCATTCTTAGGCATTTTATTCTTTCCATTTCAAATAAAAACATAAACATGCTGCCTGGAACTTAGTAAGGAATCAAAATAAATAGGAAATAAAATCCTATTATGAACCAGTATTTATAAACCAGGAGCTCCTCTGAGTAACTCCCTTATAATCGCATTCAAACTTGATGAATTAGGAACAAAAATTATAGTCAGACTGACTATAATTATTATTAATTAATTAGTTTTACTTTGTTTTCTTTCATCCAGACCCCTGAGCTGCTTTAATGATAGCTCAGTGTGTAAACCAGCTGATCCCCGGCAGTTCTCTACATCCAGCCTGTTCCTCTGCTTGGTTTGGATGCGTTTCAAAGCTGAAGGCGAACTCAGAAATATAAGAAAAATTTACTTTTTGGTTTAAAAATACTTGTTTAATTCTTCAATTTGGTCCTCAGAAAGAAAAACAGATCCCTGCCCTATTTTATTCTGTACGGAAAAGGATTAGGGCCACTGAAAAAAAAAAAAAGAAAAGTTAACTGATTTTTTAAATTTTATTTCAGTTTAACATGGGAAAAAGTCCAAATTCTGACTTTTTCTCAAAATTCTGACTTTGATCTCAGAATTCTGACTTTTTCTCAAAATTCTGACTTTGATCTCAGAATTCTGACTTTGATCTCAGAATTCTGACTTTAATCACTTTTTCTCAGAATTCTGACTTTGATCTCGGAATTCTGACGACTTGATCTCAAAATTCTGACTTTGATCTCAGAATTCTGACTTTGATCTCGGAATTGACTGACTTTAATCACTTTTTTTCTCAGAATTCTGACTTTAATAACTTTTCTCAGAATTCTGACTTTGATCTCAGAATTCTGACTTTAATCACTTTTTTTTCTCAGAATTCTGACTTTAATAACTTTCTCAGAAATTTTGACTTTGATCTCAGAATTCTGACTTTTAATCACTTTTTTCTCAGAATTCTGACTTTTTTTGATCTCGAATTCTGACTTTAATAACTTTTTTCTCAGGAATTCTGACTTTGATCTCAAATTCTGACTTTAATCACTTTTTCTCAGAATTCTGACTTTGATCTTGGAATTCTGTGATTAATGACTTTTTTCCAGAATTCTGACTTTGATCTCGAATTCTGACTTTAATCACTTTTTTTTTTCTCAGAATTCTGACTTTAATCACTTTTCTCAGAATTCTGACTTTTGATCTCAGAATTCTGACTTTAATAACTTCTTTTCTCAGAATTCTGACTTTGATCTCAAAATTCTGACTTTAATCACTTTTTTCTCAGAATTCTGACTTTTGATCTTGGAATTCTGACTTTCTATCTTTTCTCAGAATTCTGACTTTTGATCTCGAATTCTGACTTTAATCCCTTTTTTCTCAGAATTCTGACTTTAATCACTTTTTTTCTCAGAATTTTGACTTTAATCACTTTTTCTCAGGAATTGTTCTGACTTTTGATCTCGAGGAATTCTGACTTTATCTTTTTTCTCAGAATTCTGACTTTAATCTCGAATTCTGACTTTAATCACTTTTTTTTCTCAGAAATTCTGACTTTAATAACTTTTTTCTCAGAATTCTGGACTTTGATCTCAGAATTCTGACTTTAATCTCTTTTTTCTCAGAATTCTGACTTTTGATCTCGAATTCTGACTTTAATAACTTTTTTCTCAGAATTCTGACTTTTGATCTCAGAATTGTGACTTTAATCACTTTTTTTCTCAGAATTCTGACTTTTGATCTCAGTAATTCTGACTTTAATCTCAGAATTCTGACTTTTGATCTCAGAAATTCTGACTTTAATCTCAGAATGTGTGGATCTTAATGTGTAGATGGGCACCATGAAGGAAGAATGTGGAGCTAACTCGGCTTCACTGACAAAGATGTGAGTTGTTTGAGGTGGCCAGTGACACATTGGTGGAAAGTGACAGAATTAGGCAACTTTTTACGTGCCTCGAGGGGTCCCCTCATTAATGGAGGAGCAGAAGGGTCATTAAAACAAGAGAGCTAGTTCTCTAAAACAGACATGGTTATGGCTGGATGCTAGCCATGTTTGTTGGCTGTCGGAAATTCAGTCCAGGGTGAATTCTACCCGAGATCAAAGAAAGTCAGGAATTTTGAGATCAAAGTCAGAATTCTGAGATCAAAAGTCAGAATTTACAGATCAAAAGTCCAGAATTTTGACTTTTTCTAGTGGCCCTAATCCTCTTCCGTAATTTTGCTTCCTAAGAAATAAAAATATTTTCATGTACCCCTTGCAATGCACTTTCGTGAGGCCCACTTAGGGTACGCGTACCCCCCTGTTGGAAATCACAGCTGGAGACAGGAGCCGAAGCTTCCTAAAGCACATGTCGTTTGAAATAGTTTCTGTTTTCTTCGGTAAATAATTCCAACACATTTTTTAGGTAATTTCTATTCTTCTAAGGAATTTCTAGAAGTTCTTTTATTTTGTTTATGTTCTGAGCAAAGCATCCCAACAACATTTTTTTGGTCTCATAAAGATTCTTGATTCTTTTGTTTTCATGAAAAAAATTTCTTAAGTTCTGTTTAAATGTCGCCGAGGTTTTTTTGGTGTCTTGAAGCCAGATGTAGCTGAGCGCTGCTGACAGGAAGTTTCTCTCCACATGGTCCAACCTGTCATAAGATTGTTTTGCTTATATTTTCCTTTATTGCGCCATTTTTGTTCTCCTCCTCAGTCAGATCCAGTAACTCGGTGAGTCCACATCAGCAGGGTTAAAAGCTGCACAGAAACAACATTTCTGACTCATATTGAGTTCCAAAGAAAGCTTCAGAGACCTTCACCCTGACCACCAGGCAGCATCCTTCTGCTGAAATTGGAAGTTTTATCTTGCGAGGATTCATGTATTTCCCTTTAAAGGAGGTTCAGCCCTCTACATATTTATGTCTAGTCATCTCAAACATCCTTTATTTTTCAGACAGGAAGGAGGGCGCATTTCTAGCTGCAGACATAAATCAATGCAGCTCCAACTGTTCTCACAATATGACTGTGGCTTCAAACAGATTTCTGTGTGAATCCAGCTGAAACCTCTGGGTCCAGAAAAGATGACTTGTTTTTCTTCTCACTTCCAGTCCAGTTCAGAAGATTCCAGAATCAGGAAGAACATTAAAACGATTCTGACATTATTTAAAGTCTCTTTACCTAAACATTACAGTCAAACACCAGCAAACATAAAATAACAACCCTGAAGTTCTTCTTTAGTTCCTTCTGAAACTTCGGCTGAGCAAAAAGAACGTTAAAGACTTTTGGTCAAATATTCTAAGAACTGATCTATGTATCTTATTACATCTGGGATAAAAGTAATCCCACATTACGGTCAAAAAGAGAAGAAAAACAACATTCTTCTAACAGTAAAACATGGTGGTGGTAGCGTGATGGGGATGTTCACTATAGCTCTGGTGAATTTCAATGGTGAAGTCCTCTGGAAATCTTCAACAATTGTTGTTGATTGCATGATGTGTCTAGTAGTTCCCATTGATTTAGCTTGGAAAGCGGGAGAATGGCGCTTGCTTAACCGTGCACCGCGGACGCTAACTGCTGGAAGATGGCAGGAGGGAGGGGCTAATATATTTTATCGCCTCGGACTCCGAGCTAACACGCTAATTCATTAAATCACCGCGAAATGTGTCAGTTTTAGGTATAAATAGATGACCCATCCATTGACTTTTCCTTCCTGGACCGGGACTTACTTCAAAGTGCGACGCGATAAAAGCTGAGATTTCACAGCCAGCACCTAAGCTGCTAGCCTCTGCAGGACCATCCTGATCTCTGCTGAAGCTTTCAAGGTTTCCACTCAAGTAATCAGTCTGGTGACTCTCCGTTGAAGAAAATTTTGGAGCCGCTCACCAAACGAACGCCCAATCAGCGCTGGCTTTGAGGCCGGTTGAGGTGTGACGCAACGAGAAGCGTTACAGTTCAGTCTAAAGAACATGAGCGCTTCAGCCGATGAAACTAGCGCTAGCGTGGCTATCGGCAGCAAGTTTTATCGGAATTACAGAGTATTTTTCACTGAAAGAAGAGCAAAACACTGCTCTGGAGGCTTTTCTCAGAGTGAAAAGATGTTTTTGCTCTTCTCCGACTGGTTTCGCAAGAGTTTGATCTATCAATTGGCTCCTCTTCATCATCATGCTTTGCTGATCTGATTGGTTTATTTGGCCCGTCTATCACCACCAGTATTTTCCCTTTCCCAAAATTCACTTACGGAGTATTTCCCAGATGGATATGCGGAGCAAATCCATCTGGCGGAGTCAGGTTAGAGGTCTGCAGGAAGGAGGTATAATAACAGATTCTGATGGACGGATCATATGAACTTAGACATCAACCCAGCAGGCAGCTGCTTACCGCTGGCTGCTGATTTATGGATAACTTCAAGGATTGTTTCAACCCTAAAAATGGCTTCAGGCAGAGAGGACCACACTGACCAACCTCTGACTGCCAAACCCTCCACAGTTAAAGGAGCTGCATCTGTTGGTCCCTGGGGGCCAGTTATAGGTGTCTGCAGGAGTGGAGCTATGGTGCTACCAGGCAGCGATCGCAGCATCCAAGAGGCTAAAAGTCCAAAAACTAAAGCAGGGACTGATTTCCACTACAAACCCTCCCTGGCTGCTGGGAGAACTGGGCAGATCTCCAGGCAGCTCAGCCAGCAGCTCCTCCTTAATCATAAAAGTTTACAGGCTGAACATCACACTGATGTCTCCATCCAAGAAGCAGACCTCCTACAGGATCAGAACCAGATCAGGACTGGATCGACTCACAGCTCACTGAGCTTTTTAAATAAAAGTCTCATATTAAAGGAGACAGGCAGTCCTACACCACACCTCACCTGAGACCATTCTGCAAACATCTGTGCAGATCCACTGACTCTCCAGAACCTGCAGGATTAAAGACCTCAGGGATCTACTGAGCAAAAACAGTGGAGGGGCGATTCTTCCCGATTCTTTACAGTGATTTGGCGCCACCGTGTGGCCGCGACTCTGTACTGCTGGTTTGAGTTTTTCCAACCGCATTGGATAGAATAGAATAGAAAATCCCTTTATTGTCTCACAAGGAAAGTCTGGTATTTGCAGCAATTAAATATTATATAAAAAAAGGGTCACGCAAATATGGGCCTTAGAAAAATTTATAAGAATAACATAAGAGTTAAAAGATAAACAATTAAATACTGTTACGCAACAAAATAAAATATTGTGTGTATTCTATGTTTGGGTAAATAAATATTTGACTAATTGTTGACTCATAACTCCCAGTTTAATTTTAAAATAATCCAAAACAACATGCTAAAAAACCCCAGCAGATTTAGGTGGAGTTTTGTTTTATTATGCATAAAATATAAACCTAAATTTAAAAAAATTATAAATGATTACTAATTTTATGCAGAAGAATTTTTATTTCCATCAACATAAACTGCTTTCCATCTTTAGAGGAGGTTATGTCTTTCAAAATTCCCCCACTTTCCTCAATGGTCCCCTAAGATTCCTTCTGAAACATCTAAAATATTCTTTAAGATCTAAAGAGTAAAAAAATATTCACGCCCAGGAGACCAGTGGCTGGAAGTTGGAGGGGATTTTGCTTTTTACAGGGAAGGGCCATTATAAATGGCTGCTACTGCATGTTAGGAGAGGATAAAGAACCTTATATGTCTTCTGCTTACTGTATTTTTCTTCCTCTCAGACAGCTGAAGGTACCGTTTGTTGGTAAATGAACAGAATATTTCACTTAAGTGAAGAGAAATACGGTAAGACTACGTCAAACTGTTTTTTAAAAGTTACTCAAATGTAACTGAGTAAATGTAAGTAGTTAATTCCCACATCTGTCTGCTTTTATAGATGAACTAAATATTAAAAACAAAGCGGAGCTCCTCCTGGTAGGAACCTAATCTGTTCTCCTCTCTCCAGTCTCAGGTCAGGAGCCCCCGGGTCGTCCTCCGTCCCTCTCTGTGATTCTCTCACCACAGACTTTGCCTTTTTGGGGCCCCTAGGTGAACATCAGTGGGGGGCCCTCCTTAATGTCCCTGTCGGCTGTGAATGTGTCCGACGCTGTGGAGGCGCTAGAGTTCATCGCTGCTTTCCTGATCCTATAAGAAGATGAAGAAGGTAAAATATTCCTCCATCTTTGAAGGAAATCCAAACCATAGCTGTAAAAAATTCAAAGTCATTTTTTTATTTCAGCAATAAACACTTTGCTGAAAGTTATCTTTCTTTTAAAAACAGCTAAAAATGTAGACATTTTAGGATTTATGAATAAAAACATTTTGCTAAAAGGAGAGAATGAAGCTTTAGGATTATTATAAAAACCTTAAATCTGAACTGCTGCTCATTCTGATGAACAAAGGTTTTTTTTTTTTATCTCAGAAACACTTTGGTCCTAAAAACATGTTTATTTTTGTTATCCGTGATGAGAGTTTTTGATTAACATTGATCATATTGAAATCTTCCATCGTTCATAAACTTGCCCCATTTCCCTGCAGTCTTTTAACCTGACTCCATCTGGAAACCTTCCGTTGAAGTAATTTTGGGAAGGGGCTAAAATACTGGTTAGCTGATTGGCCTATGTTGGTGATAGACGGGCCAAATAAACCAATCAGATCAACGAAGCATATGACGTACTAACAGAGCTTAACCGTACGCTAAGAGGGAGCCAATTGATAGATCAAACTCTTGCCGAAACCAGTCGGGAGAAGAGCAAAACATCTTTTCCTCTGAGAAAAGCCTCCAGAGCAGTGTTTTGCTCTTCTTTCAGTGAAGAAATACTCTGTAATTCCATAAAACTTGCTCGATAGCCACGCTTAACGCTTAGTTTCATCGGCTGAAGCCGCCATGTTCTTTAGACTGAACCTCGCAAGATCAGGATGGTCTCACGAGGCTAGCAGTCTTTCCCTCCCCTTATTCTTTTCAGGGAAATATTTGTTCTGTTAAAATCTAAAAAATAAATTCTTCTACAAACTGTTTTTGCACAGAGGATGTAAACTATTAGTGAATCATTTACCAGGAAATACTTTCTGTAGAGAAAAAGGTTCTATCTATGAGTTTTAAACAGAAACCACTGCCTCATCGTGGACCTACCAAACGCTTTAAACAACTATGGCAAGCCGGTTTGACATTTATTAGAAGCGTTGTTCTCCCTATTGTTCCATTTATTGATCTCTAAAATAAGACTCTTCCTAGTCAGAACTGTACATAAAAATATCCTAAATTACATTTTACAAAAATTTTATTTCAGTCTGCCAAAAATGCAATTGTACTAATAGGAATACACTTTCAAATACCTCAAAATCTTTTTGACATTTATTAGCTTGACTGAATATATATTAATGACCAGTAACAATCGGATTACGGATCTGAAATTCATTTTAAGAAATCCAGAATGTTTATTTCAGTTAGAAGTAATGTCATTTCCAATACCCGAAAGTAACGACCCAACACACATGAATGGGGAAAAGTGACGTCATTTTTCCTATTAAGGATTTAATTTCAAATATCTGACATGTTCATTTTAGATAGAAGGAATTCTATTAAAGATATCTGAAATACAATTAAATATATGTTAAAACGGCCACTTAAAATAAGTAAAGATTAGTAGATATTTAAAATGCTGTTACTAATACAAATTTGATTCCAGACTAATTAAAATTTTACTTGTACTGGTAAAAATCTAATTAGTGAAATCTAAAATACAGTTCTGACTAGGAGTATTGTTATTGTGACTTTAGTGCAATCTATAATAGAAATGTGACTAATGGACCTGCCTGTTTTATGTTAAAACTAAATTTTAGATAAGCATTATTAAAATTGAGATACCTGGAATTCTAATTTAACGAGTTATAAAATAAGTAGTCACATTTTTGATATCTGAAATAGTAATTATGACCAGCAGTAACTATCATTTAGAAGTGAAATTAAAATTAATCCTTGTCAGAATTCAGTTTTAGAAAGGAAGAATGTTATTTTAGAGATCTGAAATGTTGATCTTAGATAGGAAGAAATGCAATTAGGACATCTGGATTACAAATTCAGTTATGCTATTAAATGTCGAAACAGCCTGCCATAGATCTGGTTCCTGGACTGATTCTGTTGGCTTTAAAGAAAAGAAACAACAGGGAGACATTTAAAACGAAGGAAAGATGAGACGGAGCAAAGACATAAAGTCAAAAATGTTTATTAAAATAAAAGCAGGACATAAAGACCTTCAGAGTAAAACCTTCAGCGCAGAACCGACACATTTGGTCCTGAATGATGGTCAGAGACAGAAAACATTTAAGATTAAGCTTTTTTTTACAGGTTCATGATTATCACAAAAACAAAAGGTCAATAAAAGTTCAGATTAAAGCCTCATCGGAATGATCTTCAGTTTGAAATCTGCAGCACCAAAGTCCTAAAAGTTCTCTCCTCTCTGACTTGCAGTCCGACCGAATTTCTGGGCATAAAACCGTAAAACAGGAGCAGAAACAAACCAATAAAGATCGGCTGATAAAAACCGGACCTTTTCTGGCTGAATATAAACAGAAAAACCTGTCTGCTTTCTACACTGGAAAAAATCTAACTCATTTTTTCTTAAAATAAGTGCATTTGAGGAGATAATAGAGACATTTTGCCGATGGAACAAGACAATTTAGATTTAAAATAAAAAAACAATCCGATTGTCTTATTTTAAGAGTAAAAATCCTGTCTAATTTAGCTACTCAAATTAAAGGTAAATACACTTTATTTAAGAATTTCCTTATTTCTAGATCACTTTTCCAAAGTAAGAATCCCTCATTAACCCGACTGGACCGAATGTTCCGGTAAATCCCGGCGAGGGACCACGAAGATTAAAACTGTAACAGCATCGATCGCTTTTCATCATCAAACTGAGGCTCCAGGAGAAGCAAAGCGCATAAAAACAGAAGAACAGAGAGAAAACAAAGAGGTTCTGAGGAAAACAGGAAACCAACCGATCGTTTTTCCACCTCTGACATGATTAACAGACGACCGACTGAAGGAAAAGGTTTAAAAAGCTTTGCAGCTTTTCCCTCAGGATGCGCCGCAGCGCCGCCTGCTGGACTCTCCCTTTAAAGCCGAACCGTTTCGCCATTCGGGTCACGCCTCTGATTTCAGGCACAGTTTGTGGTTCTGATTCATTAAAAAAAAAAAAAAATCCTTTAGATTTAAGAAGAAAATGAACAAATATACAAAAGACATTTTACAGAAAATACATGCTTGATATATTTCTAAAAAAAGAAGGAAAATGGCACAACCTGCTGATCTGAGAAGGTTTCTAAAACATCATCATGATTTTAAGGCAGTTTTCGGTGAATATATTAAAAAAAGCAAAGCAGACAGAAAGAGAACCAGTCAGACGTCTGGTTCCCAGTGAAGGATTAAAAAGGTTTAGTGGTTTGATGGGTTTAGTGTCCTTTGATTCCTAATGTGATTTTAATAAAGAAAAAAAAAAAAGGTTTCCGTCTCAGATTTCTTTTTTTTAAACGCATCACCGGCGGCGCTGTGCTCAGAAACTACAGGGTTTTAGAGCACAGCGCCCTCTGGTGTTGAAACAAAGGCTGAAATAAAAACGGGATCAACTGCAGCTGATGTCACGTTTCACTACATTCAACAAGGTGAAGACGCGGGCGCCTACTGCGCGCCGTTGGACTCTGCGGGGACGTCGCCGTTCAGTTTCTCCACCTCTGGTTGAGCTGGGCCGCCGTTCGTGGTGGGCGAGCCCTCGCTATTCCTAAACGGGTTACCGCTGGTCTTCACGAAGAGGCCGACGTCAATGCAGAACAGCACCATCGCCACGAAGCCAAAAGCCTGCCAGAGGAGACAGGGGGGGTTAAACCGAGGGGGTTGGGGGATGGGCGGAGAGAGAGATGGACGGATTCTCACCACGGAGGCTTTCTCCACAGACGTTCCTCCGTTATCGGATGCAAACACGATGGAGGAGATGAGGAACAGCACAGCAATGATCAAAGTGTACAGGAAGTCCTGCAGGAGAGAAGAGTTCATCAGGTACAGAACCGGAACCAAGAGGACCCAGTCTACCCCGACTGGGTCAGCAGGGAACGGGAACCATAGGCAGGACACCCAGAGGGGACCGCCTCAGGGTTCCTGGATCAATGATGGACCGGAAAGACGCAGAGCAGCAGAGGAATCCTCCACGCTCCCATCTTTGGGTTTTCTACCTCAATGCACAAAGATCTGACGTTTTTTTCCCACTTTTTAAAAAATAAAACATTGAAATAACAACAAATATTGTTTAATTTTCCTTTGAGCTGCAGAAAAACATAATATAGGCTTAAAACTTTCCTTTTTGATAAAGCTTCTAGTTAGAGTGGCTCAGGTTATCCTGATCTATCTCTATAGTTCTGCTGCTATAGGCTTAGACTGCTGGAGGACATAGGGACCTCCTTTTTTTTCATCATCTCTGCTTCATTCTATCTCTATTCTCCCACTCTGCAGAATCTATTAGTTCAATCTCTAGCGTTCTGCTCTCTCTGGAAGCTTTTAAATGTCTTCAAACTTGGAAACAAAGTTCAGTGGATTGTTTGTGTTTTTTTTTTTTTTTACTTCACCAGTATATCTGACGCCTTTTTCACTGAAAACTAACAAATATTTTCTGTTTTTAAAGTTATTTTCTATTAATCATCATAGTAAAGTTTTGCTAATCTCTTTCTGACAGAAATGTTTTGGTCATTTAAAGCCGTGTCTCAAAGGAAAATCCAATGACCAAAGGATTCACCTACTGTTTGTTTCTTTTCAGTGTTTTGAAGCAGAGAATTGACGGAGATGCTAACGCGTGCTAATCCAGACGTCACTACCCGATCCGTCCTGCGCCATCATCTCATTTGCCCATCCAGATATAAATCTGGGTCGCCTTCGATTTTATTTTGTTAAAAAAGACCTAAATAAGATTTTTCCCACCCCCCAAAAAAGTTAGCGTACTAAAATATAACGTGTTAAAGGTTAATAATGTATTTCCTCTGTAAATAAATGCCTTAAAATCCGTTTTATCCCTCATCTTTTCCCGATCTGCACCTGAAATGGGATCCTACTCTACCTCCAGGAGCAACATTATCAGCTTTGGATCGCAACAGAAATCTAGTCTTTTTGAGTTTTATGTTTTGCTTTTGCGTTAACATTGTGCTATATATTGCGTAATCTAAAAAAAGAAACAACTAAAAGTGCAAAATAAATTAGGGATGGTACGCGATATTGGGATTTTGGCGATATCAGATATGCCGATATTTTTAAAACTCATGTAGCCCGATAACCGATATCGATACGATGTTAAAGCTGGACAAAAATGAAGTAGTCATTGAAAATAGCAGTTTTGTTATCCATTTCTGACACTTTGAAAAATAATATGCTCAAATATATTTTCATATGTAAATGATATCAAATGGATTTTTAAAAGCAGCGGTATCGATCTATTTTACTTTCAAAATCTGGTGAAATTTCATCGTTCTGTTACAAACTCTGGTGATATTTTGCAAATTCTTGTGAGATTTTGTTAGTAAAATAGATGGAATGCGGCGTCAATATCAACATATAAAAATATGGCAAGCATTTGGGTAATTTTGGGGATTTCGTAGCATAGCGATGACATATAGCAATATTTCGTAATTAGTAAAAGAGATTGATATGGTGTTTTAAATATGGCAATATATCAGCATATAAAAGATATTGGGATATTTTTAATGGATCAATATTTTTCCTATCGTCCTTTAGAGGTTTTTAAGTCTGTAAAAAGAAGTTTTTGAGGAAGAAGAAGAAGAAGTATTTTTTTTTTTTTTTGGAGCTTTTACGAAACTCAGAAGCTGATCAAATAATAAAGGGTTAAATATGCTTCGATGTGGGGTGGCAGAATGTCCGATATTCAGTTTTAAGGCCGATACCGATAGGGGGCGATTATATCGTCATCCCTAAGATAAATTAATCATATTTTTCCGGACTGCTCTGATCGTGTCCCATGATGACGTCAGAGAAGCTGTTTAATGAAGAAAATGTAAAAAGCATCAAAATCGTCTCACAAAAGTCAATTTTTTAAAGATGTGTGTTAGCATCTTCAGTGAGTTGTGATGGTCACATGGTCAGTAACCCCACACACAACCACTTTTTCATAAGTTTTAAATCACACTAGCATAAATAAATTGGTTTGTTTATATTGACAATATTGAAGACATTAGTTCCAACTGTAGCGCGCACATTTGGTTCACTTTTGTTTATTTAATTTTGTCAAATGCTTATTACATTTTGTGCTTTCTTTTCTGGTGTTGTGGGAGTGCAATCAACTGGGAGAATGTGGCTGACAATCATGGACTGATTGGGTCGTACCATCTGGAGTTCCACTATGGGGGAAGACCATGGACTCCACATTTTAAATACGTATGTTGCATCATTTATTCTTCTTCTTACTTTTGTGATTTGCTCATTTGGTTAATTTGTTTAATGATTGTCATTTAAGTTTAATCCTTAAGCTAACTGTTTAGTTATTTTTTGTTAAATTGGTGTAGATGTTCTCCCTCCCTCTTCCTCAGTGTGTCAGTCTGGTCTCATCAGCCAGTATTTAAGTCTCCTTTGTTTGCTGTGTGTCAGCTCAGTTTTTTTGTTTGTTCAGTTATTTTGAGGTTTGATATGTTTGAACTTGATATTTTTTTGCCCTGAATTTTTGGTTTGGATTATTGTTACTTTGGGGAAATAAAACCCAGTTTTTTAACAATCACCACTGTGTCCTCATGCTTGGCTTACTCGGTCCTTCACATGACTTAAGGATAGAAATAAATTATTTTAGAACCATAATTACGTTATTTATGGACACCCGGATGGATATCTGTTTGCGCATGAGCAGGACGGATGGGGTAGTGACACCAGACTGAAGCCGGATCTCTTACCACTTTGGGCCAGCAGGTGATGCCCACTCTGTTGTGCAGGGTGGTGGAGAGGAGGACTAAGAGCAGAGCGGTGAACAGGAAGGCCGTGCAGCTCACAAACTCAAAGAAGTAGAGAGGGGAGCAGCTACTGCAGCTGGTGACGGTCTCCTCCAGGACGAAGGCCACCAGGGAGAAGAGCTGCAGGAGAAACATGAGAGTCAGAGCAAAGTTCTGCCACCAGGGGGCGACTCAGCCAGCCTCCAAAGGAGAAATGAGCCGACCTGCAGAAAGTGAGGTGTGGATGGTGTTGTGCCTGAACGCGTTCATTGAACGAAAGTTCATGAACTTGTTCATATTTTGGGCGAACGTGAACTGAACGTACTGCATTACTGCCTGATGAACGTTATTGTGAACTCCTCGTTCATTCTGGTGTCTGTGAACGGCACGCTCTCTCTCAGTTCAACTCCGGTTCAATAGGTTGCCAGATTTCTATAGAGCCCTCCAGGCGAAACCCGGCTAAATCACACCGTAAACAGGCCTTAATATGTAGCGGGAAAAACACCCAATCTGGCAACACCAGCTACCAGCGTCGTAGCCTACAGCCGCTGTGCGTCATCAGAACAAAATGCAGCGTGGAAGCCACAGCAGCATGGAGGCGACAAAGCAGCAGAATGATCACTTAAAACAGTTTTATGACCAGGTGGTCGGTGAGGATGATGGCAGCAAGTTTGCCCGCCGGCTTTCAGTAAAAAAATCAGCACTTCAGTAACCTTAAATTCCTACCTCAGCCTGGTCCCTCAGTTTGTGTTAGTCAAATCTTCTTGAGCGGAGGTCTTCAACAGGGGATCCGCGACCCCTAGAGGTCTACTGAGGTACTGCATGAGGGTCTGCATGGTTAGTTGATATTTTTATATATTCCCCTGCAGTTTTTCCCCACTAATTGAAATGTCTTTAAATACTCATTAACATGAAATCAACACACTGTAGTAAACAGATAAATGGAGGCAGAAGATGTCTTTCAGTCATCAATGCTCACATTCAGCGACACACAGGAGCTCTTTCAAGCTGGGCAACCGTTTCCCTTCCACAACACCTGTCCATCAACCAGGAATCAGAATCAGAAAAACTTTAATAATCCCAGGGAGAAATTAATTTCTTTACATTACTCCATCTGTAATAGAGTGACTATAGGATCACAATTTCATACAATATATATAGTTAGGGGTCCTCCGCTCCATCTACCAAGCCATCAGTTTGGGGGTCCTTGGTCTGGAAAACATGAAGACCCCTGTTCTTGAGGGTTCTACTATCCATGTAACTTGTTTGTTAAACCTGGCTGGTATAATTTTCCAGGATTCCAGTATTCCTTTTAGTATGTATTGAAATGGAATTTCAAATGGAAAAAAATTATTAAAATAAAAAAAAACATTTGCACCTTAAAGACTTTTCCCTTCCTACTACTTTCCTATTTTTTGTTTTAATAATTACTCATAAAAAAACCATTCAAGCAGCACATTTTTTTTCCTGATGTTTTTTGAATATACTGTAGGGGTGAAAGCTGCAGCTGCTACTAGTAGTGTGAAGTGAATGGACAGCAACAAAGCGTTAAAGCAACAATGGGGAAATGCTGTCCCCTCAATGCTAATGTAAACCCTGGTTGGATAAGGATTCAAAACTGGATATGAAGATGAAATCTGGCGCACAGTTTTTCAGAGTTACAACTGATAAAATAATTGCTGTCTGTGGTTCTACAGTAGGCTATGGTGTAATTGAGCAATATATGAAAAAAGAAACTATGAACTAGTTCATTTTTTGGTTTTGAATTATGAACTATGAACTGAACTAGTTCATTTTAAAATGTGTGAACTGAACTTTGAACTAGTTCACGTAGAAAGAGAACTTTCCCAAACACTGGATGTGGATGTGATAAAGGCCCGGTTATTCAGCGGTTCTGGTTCAGGTCTCTGCTGCATCTACAGCAGGAACCAGACTAACGCCTCCAGCTGTGAAAACACACCCAGGCTGAAGCTGCAGAACCGCCCAGACAGCTTCAGGCAGAGCGGACCGGTTCTGGGCGTGTCTGAGAACAACGGCCTGACCTGCGACTCAGCAGAACCAGCACTTCTCTCCTAAACAGCTTCCTGTTTTATTAGACAATCAGATAAGCTCATTCTAGATGCGGTTATCTACACTGGAGTTTATTCTCCATTTGCTTTTTTCTGTAATTTTTCAGGTAAACTGACTTTTCAGATCAAAAATGTTCTGTTTTGGTTCTGATGGACTGAGACTAAAAACCAGAAGCTTCTAGAGGCTGAAAAGTGAATCTATTTTACTGCTGGTTGATCCTGCAGACAGAACAGAGAACAGAACCCGTCCAGAACCACAGAGCCGGGGATCAGTGAAGCAGACCGACTGAAGTTCTGATGGTCCACAGAACCGTCACCTTGGCGGGAATCATCCAGCAGAAAAAAGCTGAAGACTTCCTGTCAGGCGCTTCCAGGAAAGAGGAAGGCTTTTATTGTGAAAGGATCCAGGAAGTGGTGCTAAGGTCATCGTTTGGGGAGTGTTAGACACCGAGACAAGTTCTCATCAGAACCGGTTTCAGGCAGAGGTTCTAAAGAGAGAGGAGGGGATGAGGAAACCGGATCCATTGGACCCGAAAACAGAACCTGGAAACTTTTCTTCAGTTCAGATTTCAGAACATTTATGGTTGATTGGTCCTGGTTAAATCCGGTCCTGCACAGAACCGGTCCTGAACGCTCACTGATGGCTCAGACCAGAGTCCTGCATGGCTCTGATTTTTCAGAACTATCCTCCAGCACCCATAGAGTTCAGAACCAGGAGCCGACCCGTTAACCGCAGTTATCAATTCAGTTTATTTATATACAGCCAATTCAGTGTCCCCATTAAAACCCGGCTGGGACCGAACGGATCGATAAATAATGAAGAGCGACCCGGGATCACAGAGCTTTATTTTAAAGATCAACCAGCACGCTGCGCTCACAGATGAACAGCTGTAAATCTGCCGAAGTCAGAATGTTTGCTTCATCGTTATCTGGATATTTTTCAGTCAATTTCTTTAGTTAATAAATAAGAAAATATAAATATATTTTTATTAATTCTGTAACTCTATGATACCCGCATTTCTATAAATAATATGGAGGTTTTCTAGACGCTCTGGCTGAAGTTTCTCTTGGTTCTTCTGATGCAGAGTCCGGTGGGGGTTGGGGGGCAGATGCCCCACACACACACCCTTCAGTTAGTTGTTGCAACAGCGCCGGGTCAGAACCGGCCCAGATCTGCTGATGCCAGACAAACGGTTGTGTCTGCAATAGTTTCGCTTCTCCATGCTCGGCTTCCTGCCGGATGAGGAACCAAAGTCCAGGAGGTCCACTCCTCACGGCGCCGCTGGGCCACAACAGAACTCTGACAAACACAGACCTCTGACCCGGTTTCAGAACCCAGCAGTAAGAGACAAACCTGCAGCAGAAAACAACAAAAAAAAGGAGAAAGGCTGCTCCACAGCTGCAGTCTGAGTGACCTTCTAGAACCAGAACCAGACCCGATTGGACCCACCTTTCAGAACCATTTGGTTTGAAATTAGCCCTGATTAGTGATCAGGGGATTTTAATAGATTTGAAATCAGAATTCTGGCAGAATTCTTTATTTGACCTTTAGAAACGGGCCGTTCTTCCATCGAACCTGAGAGACTGAATCCTCCCTCCGTCCCCCAGAACACCAGGTGGTTCTGGATCCAGGTCCAAACCACATCAGAACATTTTACTCTGTTAGAACCAAACCGGACCGAGCTCTATTTAACCATCATACTGAAGCTGGGTCGGATTAGTTCTGCTGAAGCCAACCAGCACCGTGAGGAGATGAAGCCGCTCATCAGAACATGGACCCGGTACCGAAGCCTCAGCCCAGGTTTGGCTTCATGTACCGACCCGGTTTCTGAGCCCAGTGTAGGGTCAGAAGGCTCTCACTGATCCTTCGCCCCCGGCAGCGGAACCAGGGACAGACCCGACACCGGCTCCAACATGGCGCAGGGCGTGATCACACCCCGAACTGCTGGACGTCCGACCGTGAAGGCCGCTGCTGATCTGGGCGGGTTCTGCAACCGCTGGATCCGGTCCGAACCAGGAGAACATGAGCGGAGGCCGATTCCCTGCAGAGGATGAGGGAAGCTCAGCCTCTCATTCTGAGATGCTGGAGGTTTCTTCCTGTTCAAAGGGAGTTTTTCCTCTCCACTAATCCGCTACAAGCATGCTTAGTGTGAGGGATTGCTGAAGAGTCAATGAGTGATGCAATCAGCTACAGTTTTCCTTAGATAGAAAACTTTGAATCAATCTGACTGGATGATCTGGTGAACTGGAAAGTGACCTGAGATGACATGATGTGAATTGGAGCTATAGAAATACACTGAATAGATTGGATTATCTCTGCCTCATGTCCCCCGATAAGCTAACTTACTAACCCGGTTAGTTTTTGTAGAAGTTACTAGTTACTCTCTTTAATAACATTCCTTGTCATATCGACAGAGCAGGAATGAAGCAACAGCTCCTCCTGAGATAAAGACATTGATGAAATATTTTCTCTTTTTGGTTTAACTTTTATTTACAGAAATATTTGATCTTGTGATCTGAAAATAGTGAAACTAAAATAGGATGCTGAATGCAAACATTTTCCAAAAATGTTTTATTTTTTTTACCATAATCGTCCTCAGCAGATGGCCGCTCACACTGAGCCTGGATCTGCTGGACGTTTCTTCCTGTTCAGGAAGTTTTTCCTCCCTTTGAACAGGAAACATCTTAAGGTCAGATCGCCACACGCTTCAGAAAACACCAGAAAGGACCTATTTAAATTCTTTGTTCATGACTAACGGAACAACTTGCTGAGGTAGTTTAAATTGTGTTCTTCATACAAAACTAAAGAGATAAAGGGTATTGATTAAAGGTCTGGTTATCCTCCCACATCAGTGTGTCACAGATATTTGTGATTCTGCCCAATATTGAAGCGTGGTTATTCCACGCCACAACGCCAGAGGGCCAATCAGGAACTAACTAACTAGATACGGCCAAGGCGGTGAGGAAGTGGGGGCAAGTTTGTGTGACAACGGAGGGACATGAGGGCCAAAAAGAGCGGGGAATCCAGGTGGAAAAAGGGTCCCAGCGTTCTCACCTTGCTCTGCTAGCTGCTCCATCTTCACCAGTCGTTTTCCAAGATGGCGGTCAGACAAACAAAACAAGCCGGTAAGGAACCAAACAGGAAATACGCATAAATGTAGATTTGACCAATCAGAGGCCTCCTGTCTGTTCTCACCTACAATTTTGGAGAGGTGCAGCACAGCGTCTGCGGAAGGGGCGGGGCATATCTGCGTTCACTGCGATGCAGACGACCTGATTTCTGAGCATAAATCAGCCTCAGTGGTTTGCTGGTCTGACAGAACTCCGGCCCAGTGGTCACGGCTTAGAGCAGAGAATCCTGAGGTTCTCAGTTCAAGCCCCACTCCCACAGACTGCTAGTCTGGGTCCCTGAGTAAGACCCTTAACCCCACACTGCTCCCCAAAGGGATGGATTAAATGCAGAGGTACATTCCTCCAATGTAAGATCAATAAAGATCAATTATTATTATTAGAACAAAGAGCTGTTTGGGCGCTTCAGGCTGATGCAGCAGAACGTCTTCGCTCACATCTGATCCCATCGCCCCATTTTCACAGAACCGCTGTTAAACGAGAAGCCGTGAAAACGGCTGCTTCCTGTGACATAACTGCTGAGAACTCAGAGCAGAGAAGAAGAAGTCAACAGGGAGAGTATTTCAAGGAGCGGACGACCACAAAAACCGAGGCGGCAAGTCGAAAACATCAGAAAGTCACAGAGAGGAAGAAAAAAATAACTAAACCGGAGTCAGTTTTCTGCAGCAGCTGCAGACAGGAAGGAGGGAGCATTTCTACAGGAATCCAGGAGGCATTTAGGAGCTGAAACTTCCAGGAATCTCCTGTCCAGGGGTGATTGCTGAGAAACTAGTCCATGCATTGGTTACGTCAAGGCTAGACTATTGTAATTCTTTACTATCAGTAGTTAACCTTTAATAGTGCAAGTTAGCATTTTTGATCACTACTCCTTACAAATGGAGTCCCCCTCCTTGCCTCAGTGAGCTCTAGAAACACAAAATCTATATCCTGCCATTCAACAAAGATACTGCACTGGAAAAATGATCCACAAATCAGTAAAAATGTCTTAAATTAAGTGTATTTACCCTTAATTTGAGTGGGTAAATGAGATAATTAGATAACATGCCCTTAAAATAAGACAAAGCAATTGTTTTTTTCATATTCTAAATGAAAACTTAATATTAAGTGTTATTCTAAATCAATATCGTTCAGCCCCAATCCTATGGAGTGAGTTTTGTCCATTATTGTTGCAAAGAACATGTTTTATAAATTGAAATTTGAAAAAAAAAATACAGTTTTTTTTTCTCTCCATACTTTAACTTTTTTATTTTACAGATCGTAAAATGTCTAATTTAATCTTTTATTTTTGAAGTGTAGTTAAAAAAAAAAGGGAAAAAAGGTTCACTTCAAGCCGACCAATAGAAATGATTCGCCGTTCCTCAAACCAGAGGAAAAGCCTGACCTCCGAAATGAAAAGAAAGATCTGGAAAACTCAATTTAAAAAGACTTTAATCTGAAAAAATGTTATATATATGAATGATACATTAAAATACTAATGCAAAAGCAAAATCTGAGAAAACAACAGTTAAAAAAAATCTCTACTAAACCCTCTCTAAACTAAAAGTTTCATTTCTAGATTGCTTTTTATTTTGCCCCAACTTTCAATTTCTAAAACATCTTTGCAACAATAATGGACCAAAATTCACCCCATAGCTTCATGGTCACAAAAAGTGAGAGAAACTGAAAAGATTCATGAAAACAACCAGAACATGTAAAAAATAAACCAGATAGCTACAGCTAAAGGGAGGAAGTTTTATCCTCTAGTATTTGACCTAAGCGCGTTCTACTGGATCACAGAGAACCGGACCTCACAGAACCAGTAGGATTCTCTCCAACATGATCTCTTCCTGTTAGAGGAAGCAGGTGAATCGGGTCAGTCGGGAGGAGAACATGAAGGGATGGCTCGGTGGAGGTCGGGAAGAACCCATCCGACTGATGACATCACAACAACCCAACGAATCAGAACATGGCAGGAACTTTCAAACTCACCACTTCAGCGATTTTCAGGAAGAAGCGAGGTTTCCCCAGGACCTCTGTGCCCAAACAGCAGGAGTCTTTGGGAGTAGACACCGTCGTCGGAGAGTAGACGGACATTTTGAGGCTGAGAGACAAGAGAGAAACATCAGCGTCAGTGGCTCCAGATCTATGGTGGATAGATCCGCCACAGCCCAACACGTTAGGATCCAAACGGATCAGCCTTCTCACTAAGTCCCTTCAGAAAGACTAGCAGTCATTAACCCAAAGTCTGACCCGGTTCTGGTCCAGATCTAACTGAGTAACGGACCCAGGTGGGGGAATCGCATAGAGCCGAGGTTCTGCAGATCTAGATGCGTCCAACAAACCAGACTCAGCTGGAGGAACTGGGTCCTGGTTCTCTAGAATCCTGACTGGAACCAGGTGTGATGAAGCTGATGGACGTCTAAAAGGTGCTGAGCAGCCAATCAGGAGCTGTCCATGCAAACTGGACTGATAAGAGGGGACAGAGGACGGACAGTGGGACAGTAGGACAGAACAGGGGACAGGTGGAACAGAGGAAATCTGGCAGTGGATTTTTGTTTCCTGAAGCGCATGTTTTCACAGCAGCCCATAAAAAGGCAGAGGACTGTTTTTATTCAACATTTCAGGCTCTTATCAGGATCCCAAACCTGTTCTGTGACCAAAATCATCTTTATATTTAAACATAAAACAACATAAAATGATCAGACCTGTTTTCATCCAAAACATGAGGATCAAACTGATAAAGAAAAAAAACATTTTGGATGTTTTTATCTGCAGGTCCTGCTGCTCCATTCATCCCTACATGAATAAACAGACTAATATCAGCTTTAAGTATTTTATCTTTCTGCAGCTTCAGGGAGAAGATCTGAGAAATCAGACAACAGAGTTTAACCCTGCGAATAGAAATACATAAAAAGATTGGCAGGTATTTGTCTTTGAAGGGGAATTCCTGAATCATCTGAAAGTGGAACTGAAAATAAAATGTCAGCCATGTGTTCAGAACAAATATCAACATCTGTCTCCACTGAGGTCCAACAAACCGAAATATAACATTTAATTAAACATCTTAGAGACCCACAGAGGAAACTCTGACAGGAATTTAACCTTTTAACCTGAAAGATACTTCCGGCTTAATCTGGTAACCAAACCTTGTTTATAATTCTTCACAATTTGCAGATAAATGTCTGTATAAACCAGCAAAATCATCTTGGAGTCAGATTAATGTAACGACTGAAATATGTAAAGCACTGCGGTGAATTCGGCTTCACTTTAAACCATCAGGAGTTTATTTTAAAGGCTTTGAACAGATTATTTTTAACCGAAGAGCGACGCGACGGACAGGAATAAACCCGAACCGGATGTGGACCGATCCTAAGATCCAAACTCAACCAAGTTAACAAAAATGTTGTTTCACAGACCAATCTAAGCTTATCAAAACTAAGAAGAAAATAAACTTTTACACTTTAGATGCAGTTTAAAAACGACACACCTTTAAAAAGTTTAGCGTTTTCGGCCTAAACTCGGTTAACTTTGATCCGCCGGAACAAAAAGTGGAAAAAAAAGCGAGAAATCAATAAATCCGCGATGTTAAAAAAAACGAAACTTACGGTTCTGGTTTATCCGCTTCACAGGAAAACTGGTATTTAGAGGAAAAACTTAACTCCGTCACAGCCTTTGTATCTGAACCACTTCCGCGTTTCTACAATTGAACGACCACGCGCACGACTTCCGGTTTACAAAATAAAAGCCTTTACTCTTACCGTCAAGTCTTCTGGACTTTTTAAAGTCAATTTCAAACAATATAATAAATAATTTTAGCAATTGAAAAGCGTAAATGCTACAGCTGATAATTAAAAATCCAGGCAAAATAAATGCTTACCTCTATCTTCTCTGTGATATAAAATGTATCAATTCAACCCTCACAGGAGTTTTTTTTTGTCTTTGTCTGAATCACTTTTGTTTAAGACAAGTCTATTTATCATTCAGTGAAGTTACTTATGTTGGATGGAGTAACCAAACATTTTAATCAAGTAGTGAAATTTTATCACAAATTTTATTACTCAATTAAAAGTTTAATTGATTGATTAACTTTATTGATCTCACAGTGGAGAAAAGTTACTCGTTACATCAGCTCAAATTATCAAAGGAGAAGAAGAATGTGCCAAAGGAAGAAAAAAGGTGCATGGGATATATGCAGTTTATACAGTGCGTCCACATATGGTAGCTTTTGAAAAAACGTTTCAGGGTTATTGCACAGGGTGTTTACATGGGTGGGTATTTATATAGATGGATATTTATACTTATGTTGCATATATTGCACAACTTATTGCGGTTGTAGTGTTGCATTGTGGAGTCTGGTTGCAGCAGGGATAAATGATCTGCAGTAGCGCTCCTTTTCTCAAACAGGCTGTAAAAGGTTTCAGCTCCTTTAAAGTCTACTGCAGGGGACAGGTGTGATGCATGATGCAGTAAAACTACTCCTAAAAGTACTTCAAATATTACACAAGTAAGTGTTAATGTGTAAATGCGGCTATATGGCTGTGTAAATTTGCTCTTTCTCTTGCTCTACACATACTCTTCACTTAAGTAAAGATATCGTTATACATTCTAGTTGGTTACAAAATAAAGTTTTTACCTGAAAAAATGCTTAATCATTTATAAGTTTCCTTCCTAAAAAAGCAGCTCTATACACATGAAATAAGGTATTTTTTCTCTGTTCCTTGCTGAGCCATAAGAGGAAACATAAAATATACACATTCAGACTAGTTTGGTACTAAATTGTAATTTCAGACAGAATAATATCGATCGAACTAAACAGAAGTCCTGCATTAAAGTTGAATAATTTTTACAGCTCTGGTCATCACCAGCATTAAAGTTCCAAATAGCATTAAATTTGAAATAGAAGCGAAAACATGATCAACATCAAAACTAAAAAAAAAAAAAATGGAACGGATGAGAAAATGAATCGGATTCTTTACCTAGTCACTCAGAGGCATAAAAGTATTCATGTTTATTACTTCAGTAAAAGTATAAATCCACCTGTTGAAAGCTGTTTGCAGCAGAAGTTAAAGGATCAACTTAAGCTTTTACTTCAGTAAATCATGGTAAAAAGTACCATTTTTAAAGCTACTTCATGTATAAAGATCAAAATAATGCAAACTGGTAAGGCCAGAAGCTTTACTGCTCTACACTATTAAAGGAAGATGTTTCTACAAAATTTCTGGATGATAACTTCCTTAGATTTTGCATTTACCTATTTTATTTTATATCTAATGGTAACAGCATCACATTTAACTTTGAATCATCTTGAAAACGTTTGTATTTTGGTAACTGGAGTTGGGGGCAGCACCGAGGTCCCAACCACAAAGATATTAAATGTCTGAATATAACTAATTATTTGTATGGTTTTTAATTTTTTTCTTAATACCAACAGGCCAGAATGAAAATGAGTTAAAATGAAACAAAACTAAGGAGTTTATTTTTAAAATGTAAGGAGCAGAAGTAAAAAGTTGCCTAAAAAGAATAATTAATGCAGTAAAGTAAAGATAGCCAACATTTCTACTTCAGTAAGGTAAAGAAGTATTTGTACCTCTGATGTCATTACTGGTGTTTTTCTACGAACAATAAATGAAGTTTGTTGCAGACTTTTCCCCTCTGTTTTCTTATAGTTGTTACATCGTATTATTGATATTTGATAAGAAAAAATCTCATTTTAAAAATGTACAGATATTTCTGTTAAAATGTGGTGAGTAAAAGTAAAAAGTCCTCACAAAAAATAAACACTCAAGCAAAGAAAGATACTGAAATAAGCTACTTATGTACAGTAATAAAGTATTTACTCTTAGTTGCTTAGGGCCCCAAGTTCTTGGGGGCCCCATAGAACTCTGTTTAATGTATGTTTAATAAAATGATTCCTTATTTGTGCGCATTGATTATGTTTTTTGATAAAAATCCTTTGGCTAAAATGCCATCAGAACGCTGATAATATTAAGTGTGTCTCAGCTTACTTTTGCCGTCGCGCCTTTTGGAAACACAGGAAGGAGCAATCCAGCTAAGTGAGCTTAGTGCTTGGAAAAAATCTTTCATTCCTTTAGAGACAGCATGAAAAGTCAGCTGAGTACAAAACATAGAGAGGAAAACAAGAAGAAAAGGGACAAGAAGAGAGGGACACAACCTAGAACAGATAATGGATGTCTATTCTATTAAGAGTTCTCTATCTGTAGAATGGGGCTGTTTGATGTGCCCTCTGCCTGTCTTTGGGTAGGGCCCCATATTTCCTAAATCCGGCCCTGGTTCCCTGACCCAGCTGGGTTTGGGGCATCCAGACTTCAAGCTTGACTTCAGCTGAGAAAAGATTTCAACTCAACACTGACATCTGCTGGTGGCTTAGAGACGGTGCTTCATTTTCTTATTTTCCATATTGTAAAGATGCAGTCTTTACAATATGTCGTTTATTTATTGATGCACATAGTGGCTTCTGTATTTTTCTGTACAAATCATAGAATATTTGTCCTATTCAAACAGAAGGGAAACACAATGAACAGAAACACATCAAAGATGCTCTGAAAAACCTCTGGATACCCAAACTGGGCGTTTGTCAAATCAGCAAGGAAATCCAAAAGACACACAGCAGAAGATAACGGTGAGAAGATCAAACAAAAAAAACATCATCATCCCAGATTTTGCTGGAATCTCTGAGAAACTGGAGAGGATTTTCTCCAAACACAAAATCCCAGAACATTTCAAATCTGACAAGACGCTTAAACAGAGACTAGTTCATCCTGAAGATAAAACCCCAGATCTAATCTGAGCGGAGTGGTGTCTGCATAAAATACGACTTTCTTATTGTAATTTTATGACTCTAATCTCGAAATAGAAGAAAAATAAATCTCTAGTCTTGCCCTAATACATAGATCACTGCTGCACTTTAAGGAATGGAAATGTTCATTTTCTGTCTGAAAAGCTGTACTAAACGAAATGTCCTTTTGCATACATTCTGTGCTCTGGAAAGTAAAAATGTCTTAAATTAAGTCCATTTACCCTTAATTTAAGTAGGGAAATGAGAAATTTTGTTAATGGAATTAGTATTTTTCTCTTAAAATAAGATAATTTGATAATATGCACTTGTAATAAGACAATGCAATTGTTTTTTCTTATTTTAAATCTAAATGAACTCGTTCTATTGGCAAAATGTCTCTTTTATCTCCTCAATTCAAGAACAAATGCAATTATTTTAAGAAAAAAAGACTCCTCTAGATTTTGATTGAAGAGAAAATGACAATAAAAGTTGTTTAGTTCTCAAGAGAGAACAAATGCTTTGAGGACTTGCAACTCTGATTTAAATGTTCTATTTCTTTTTTGTCATATTCTAAATTTTGAGTCCCTGAAATAAATTTTTAAGGTTTTTGTGAATTAAAAGAGGAGATTTTGAACTATTCTTCTCGTTCTGGTCTCCAGCAGCCAGATGACTCCTCTGCTGTCTGCGCTGCCAGACTCAGCCGGCAGGGGGCGCCGCAGGCCGCCTAACTCTCCTCCTGCGATGCGCGCGCGGGTATAAAAGCTGGAGAAGGCGCTCCGGGCTGGAGAGGCTCTCCAGTAAGCCACAGGAGGAGGAGGATGAGGAGGAGGATGATGAAGCTGCGGAGCTGATCTCAGTTCAGCAGCTTTGGGCTGAAACTGGAAACTTTCGGATGTTTTTTGTCGAGCTGAAGCTTTTTCTCTCATCTTAGCAGGTAAAACTGAGGAAAGTCTCCTGCTGCCTGCTGCATGTCCTTCTCCCTGCTCTGATCAGAGCATTAATCCATGCATGCTTCTCTTTGTTTGCTCTGGAGGATCCAGTTTTACTCCAGTGAGTTTCTGCAACCTTCAGCTGGACAGAAAACCTCTGATCTGGATTTGGTCTCCTGCTCAGATCTTTGATGGTTGAGAACTTAGAGATTCTTTCAGGTCACTAATTGCTTTATCTCAGTCAAATCATTTATCTGTTGAGTTTTAGTGACAGTTGATGCTTGATTTGTGGGAGATTCCTGCAACAAGATGAGGAAGAAGCAACAGAGGCGGAGCTAGAAAATGTTGATGGGGGGCCAGTCAATGACCAACCTACACTGGGGGGAAGATTTTTAAGTTATTATTAAAGTAGTTATTTATCCATGATTTCACTAAAGACATGTAGACGACTTGCAGAGACAGATAATTTTATCTTTACCCCATATAACACAGAATTTTGTTCTGAAAAGAGCAGGAATTCTGTATAAATCAACTTAAATGTTAGTATTTTGATGAGCATAATTAACAACAATGTTTTATTTGTCAAGTAACTGTAATATATGAAAAATTAAAATGTTAAATAAGTTGGAATATTCCACATGAGAGTATTACTGCTGCCACCATCTGTATTAGATGGGGAAAAAATGGTAGGGCGAAGGGTGGCCATGGCCACCTCTGGCCCCCCATCTAGCTCCGCCCTGAGAAGCAACCTAAGAAATTCACACAAGAAGAGAATCAACTTATTTCTAATGTCTGGAATTAGACACAGTATCTGGATCAAAACCACACCTGTTTGTCCAAAGAGGCAGAAAACGCTGAATTATTTGGACTTTTTTTTTTAAACATTTCTGTCTAATGTGAGCTGATGGCCATGGGCGGTCCTAGGCAGGAGCCAACGGGGGCCGGTGCCCCTGTAGAACTTGTCATGTTTTTTTCAAAGGTCTGACCCACATGCAGAAAACCAATCAGAGAGACAAGGGGAAGGTTTAAAAGGTTTATTGAGAACTGGTAGAGAAGGGTCCATTGCTGCTCTGAACACTGGCGAACCGGTTAGTTCAGGCTCAGTGGGAAATTTGAGCTTCGATTTGCAAAAGGGAGTAAAGGGACTCACGTTTCCAGAAAAAGTGTCTTTCTTTGAAACTAGTCGATGTGGGTTGTTCCAGAAATTGGTTTTCTCGTTGGAGGGCGGACAGGGTTTACCCAGGTTAAGGTGTTTCCTTAAGGAACGGAGGAGCTGACTGCCACTTAGATTTCCTTCGGGTACTTGAAGGGATCTTGTGGAGATGAATCCCCTGCTCAGTGTGAAGCTCAAACAATCCTTGGGGAAAAGTAGATCCAAACCTGCAGTTTGAATCCCCAGCTCAGTTTGAAGCTGAAACGATCCTTCCAGGAGGAGAAGGTCCAAAGTATCCAGTTTGCAGGATGACTTCCTGCCGAGAGACAAAGACTCAGGTTGACAAAAACTCAGTTTGACTCAGCAAGACTCAGCTTGGCTAGAGTACCCAAAACTGGCAAACACTCTGGCGTTGAGGTAGTGGCAGTCAGCAGCTTAAGAGTCCTCAGGTAATGAGGCAACCATCCGAGGTGTGTGAGAAGGTTAACCAGAACCAGGCGCCACCTGGTGGTGGAGGGAAGGACACACAAAAACAACCCACAAAAACTGGATTCCTGAAAGAACTGGTGCTGGCCCCTATTCTGAAAACATAATACTAGATATGCTGGTGGAGATTCTCAGTCATCCCAGGTCTTAATCATTCCAAAAAATAATTTTTTCAAGTTTGAAGTTCTTTTCACATCCAGGAAACTTTTTCAATTTGTGGAATAATATTTTTAAGAAATATAAAAATATTAAAATTTTTTCCTTAGCCTATTTTGTGAGATAAAATGTTTTGAGTGTGCCTGTCTGAATAGCAGCCACTATGCTGTAATGTTAAAGGAATGAGTTCACAGCCTCCTTCATGCCGTGAATGAGAGACCTGTGCTGAGCGTTTATCGGGCTAAAACTTATGTTCTTGATGAATTGAGGTGTTTTTTTTTTTCTTGGGAATCACCAAATGTTCAGGTGTGAGAAAGTTCTTTATGCAGGGGGTGGGTTGGTTCCCCTGGGGGGAAAAGTGTGTGTGAGGTATAAATGTATGATACCTCAGTCAGAGAGCTCCATCTCCCTCCGTCCAAAAGGACGTTAAATGAATTTGAACATTATTTCTTGCAAGAAAATGCTTCCGCCTCAGCTCCCTGACTTCACAAATTCAAAGTGTCAGAAATAGCGATGAGTTCGAGGCTTTATGGAGCGGACCAAAAACACTTTGTTTTGGCTTAGAAACATGTAAATTGAACAGGTGTTGTGAATGAAACGGTGCCCAGCTTGAAAGAGCTCCTGTGTGTCGCTGACAGAGATGGCAAAAAGTACTCACTTTCCATACTTGAGTAAAAGTACAGATACTTGTGTTAAAAATACTCTGGTAAAAGTGGAAGTACTGATTAAACTTCTTTACTCAAGTAAAAGTAACAAAGTACAGGCTTGTAAATTTACTTAAAGTATAAAAGTAAAAGTAGAAACCACTTTTTTCATGCCGTTGCCTACATTTTAAATGGATGTCTGCCAATAGGACTAGATCTCCGTTGTGTTCATTTTCAATCATCTCGTGCGTCCATGCTACTATGCTAACGCCACCGCCCACCAAGCTGCAATGATTTGCCGCCAATGAATACCGCCCGAATCTGTCGATTCATCTTGTAGTGGTGCGTCAAATGCAACGTAGATTCCCCATCCAATTAGATTGAATTTGGTATTGATGACGTGAAAAATAATAACTTGGTAACTCCATTGAAATGATTCAAAACTAAAGTAACGAGCCAATTTTTTAAAATGTAAGGAGTAGAAAGTACAGATATTTGTGTAAAAAATGTAAGGAGTAGAAGTAAAAAGTCACCATAAAAATAAGTAGTAAAAAGTAAAAATATCAGAAAAATCTACTTGAGTACAGTAACGAAGTATTTGTACCTCTACGTTACTTCCCCATCTCTGGTCGCTGAATGTGAGCATTGATGACTGAAAGACATCTTCTGCCTCCATTTATCTGTTATCAGTCTGCTGAATTCATGTTCATGTGGATTTAAAGACATTTCAATTAGTGGAAAAAATTAGATTTAAAAGTCTAATCAACCAAAACTTTCACGACCCTCATGCAGTACCTCTGTGGACCCCGTAGGGGTTGCAGACCGCCTGTTGAAGACCTCCGCTCTAGTGGATGGCAGTAACATTACAGCACTGAAAGAAATTGTTTTAAAGGAAAACTCCGGTCAGTAAGAAATAATAACTGGATCATTATTTATACCTAAAACTAATATGTTTGCTGTGATTTAATAAATTTAGCTTTAAAAATATAGTAACAGAGAAAAAACCCGTAATATGTAGCCCAACATTTGGAAGAAGAATGTTTTCAAGATGACTTGGATAATAGCGTTGTGACAAACACCAGATACAGCACTGGGACTTGATCAACAGCCGATACCGCACCGTGTCAATGTCACTAACCAGTAGGTGGCAGTAGTGTTCTTTGACAAACATGGATGCCTCCCAGTAAAGCACATTCACAGGAAAATTACTCTGAATTAAAACACTGATCATTTATTGAACAGGATGGAATCATTTCAGATTTAAAGAACTTTCAGAAGTTTGGATTCTGAATGTTAGCGGACTTCTCCTTTATTAGAGCGTTTTCAATCATTTGGATGGAACAAATTTTAATCTAATAAACTATTAATCGGCAATTAATCACTGAGGTGTTTATTTGTTTACATCCCTAGGTAACACACTGGGTATGATCTGATTCTTTAAGTAGCAGGTGTCTAATCTAGGTGTGCTGTGGCTTCTAATCAGCCCGGCTTCCATTTATCAAAGCCAGTCCTGGATGTCCACACTGTAAAATGATCTAGAAATAAGTAAACATTTCTTAAATTAAGTGTATTTACTCCTAATTTGAGTGGGTAAATGAAATGCTTTGCCAATGGAATGAGTATTTTTTACTCTTAAAAGAAGTTATTTAGATAAAATGCACTTAAAATACGACAAAGCAATTGTGTTTTCGTATTTTAAATGTAATTTGTCTTGTTCCATTGGCAGAATGTCTCTTTTACCTCCTCAATCCAAGAGCAAATGCACCTATTTTAGGAAAAAATAACTTATCTAGATTTCCATTTTTCCAGTGCAGTATCTTTCCAGCTTTTCTCCAGCTTTGGGTCACTGAAGGTGACAAAACAGTTCCTACAGCATGTCGAGGGAGGGAGATTAAAACAGTAGAATTTAGATCTTAAAGTGTTATAGTAGGAGAATAAAAAACTATAATTAATGGAGAAGCGTACACGTCTGTTTGCTGGTGAAGATTCTCAGTCATCCAGGTCAAAATCATTGCAGAAAAGTTAAAAACAATCCTCTGGACTTTGTTTCCAAGTTTGAAGACATTTCTCTTCCATCCAGGAAACTTTTTCAATTCTAAATGTCAGAAATAGCGTTTAGTTCCAGGTTTTATCCAGCAGCCCAACAAAGCCTGGTTTTAGTTTAGAAAACATGCAAATAGAAAGCGGATGAACGGTCCGCCCCTTTGGAATGGGGGTCGTTTGGCTTCTTTGTTAGCCTGCAATGCCCCATACATACCTGTCTATGTCTCTGAAAGGGGGGTCGTTAAAAGGGAATAGTTGGCCTGGCTGAACAGGTGAGGTGCTTCTGTTCTGCATGTCTTTTATATTTAAAAAACTCTGTATTTGAAGTTTAAACTGGTCGTTTGAAATAAATGATAAAGATTGTTCCTCACAAGTTGAACTACAGCTGAAGCATCAATGTTCTGATCCGAATCCTAAGGAGAATCAGCAGAAGGAGCTAAAGCTTGGGGTGATGGGAAGGAGGCCTTCCAGCCTCAAAAGAAATAGTTGGATCGTTTGGAGGCTTATTTTTCCACTGATTATTGAAGGTTGCATTGCAAAAACCATCTAGAAATAAGTAAAAATAAGTAGAAATAAGTGATTTATCCTTAATTTGAGTAGGTAAAATAAGATGATTTGCCAATGGAATTAGAATATTTACTCTTAAAATAAGATAATTAGATGATATGCACTAGAAGTAAGATGATGCAATAGTTTTCTTTTATTCTAAATATAAATTGTCTTGTTCCATCTGCAAAGTGTCTCACTTACCTCCTCGATTGAAGACAAAAAGCTCTTATTTTGTAAAAAAATGACTTATTTAGATTTCTATGCTTGTGCTTTGTGGAGATGGTCTTTAAAATACCATTTAGAATAAAATAAAAAACTGATACTTTTGTATATTTTAAAGGGAATCATCCTTTGGATCTTTGTAGAAATGTGAGACTCACTTCCTGTCTGAATAAAATCATTATTCATCTAAATCTCTACCAGGGGTATGAATACTTCTGGACTCTCTGGGACGAGGTTTGCATGGAGCAAAGATCAGATGAAGGTTCTTCATAATTGCTGCAGCAGTCAGAGGCGGCTCAGGTGATGAAGACCAGAGGAAAAGCTCCTTCCTGTTTTTTAAACTCCTCTGAATACGCAACAAGAACCAGTGAAACCCAGAGCGGTTTTTTGAGACCCGGTGGCCTGGTTCTGAAGATGAATTTGCTCTTCCTCCTCCCATCCTGTGTTACCCGAGCTGCGGCAGAGGAGAGGGAGGGAAGAAGGAGGATGCTCTGACATTTCCTCCAGTCTGTATCTGCAGCCAGTTAATCAGATGAGTCGGAGCTGCTGATGGGATAATGGAGGGAGAGAGATGGAGGCGATTTGGTGGCGGTGGAGGTGGATGTGGAGGCGATGAGCAGAGCGCCTCTATCAGAAGCGAGGAGGTTATCAGAGCGACAGGCTGAGGAGCAGATCCAGATCTGTCACTATGCGCCTCTCTGGTTCCTGTCCAAATCTTTTCTGAATCAAAGCTTTTTCACTCTAAAGCAGGAAGGAAGGGAAGATCAGAGTCATTTCTGCAGCTGAAGGCGAGACCTCCATCACATCTTCAGCAAAACTACAAATATTTTACATTTTCAAATAAAAAGAAGTTTCACACAGTCATGAAATTTAAGTTTGATTTCCCCAGTTATCTTCAACAGAGGTACTGAGGGAGGGAAATGTTTAAAAGGAAAAACATTGTGGCCATTTGCTGTTTCGGATCCCTCCTGGTCGCCTCCCTCTGTTTGAGTCATGTCTCATTGGGAGGGAGGCCTGAGTGGAAAGCGCCCAGGAGATTTTTCAGCTGGAGGGACAATGTCTTTGAGCTGGTCTGCAATTGTAAGCCTCGAGGGTCCCCAGATCAGCTGGAGGGAGGAGTGTGTGTCTTGGATCAGGAGCTCTGGTCATCTCTGCTTAAGGTCTGGTTATCACTCCCCAGCAGTGTGCACGCAGAATATTTTGATTTATGCCCAATATTGAAGCGTGGTCTGCGCTAAGTTATTCCACGCCACAACGCCAGAGGGGCCAACCAGGAACTTAGCTGTGGGTGCTGGGCATCTGGCCCGGCGGTGAGAAGTGGGGAGCAAGGTATTGTGACAGCGGAGGAGGACATGAGGCCAAAGCGGGGATGCAGGTGGAAAAAGGGTCCCAGCGTTCTCACCTCGCTCTGCTAGCTGCTCCATCTTCACTAGTCATTTTCACACAATGGCGGTCAGACAAGCACAAAACAAGCCAATAAGGAACCAAACAGGAAATACGCATAGAGTAGCGTGGATCCACTACAAAAAACTGTCAGTTTCTTCACAAAATAAAGTGCATTTTTTCTTGGAGTGAAGAGGTAAGTGAAGCACTTGGCCAATAAGACAAGACAATTTACATTTAAAATGAGAAAAAATAATTGCATTGTATTTTTTCAAGTGCATATTATCTAGTATCTTATTTTAAGCATAAAATACTCATTCCATTGGCAAATCATTTTTTACCTACTCAAATTAGGGGTAAATACACTTAATTTAAAGAATTTTTACTTATTTCTTCTTTTTGCAGGGTGTAGATTTGACCAATCAGAGAGGAGGACTGTTACTTGGTCACCTAAGATTTTAAGTAGGAGAGTGTCTGCGAAAGTGGGGAGAGAGGCATATCTGTGGCCCGAACTTTCACGACAAGCTGCACTTGAGCGACCTAGTCCTTACTTTATATACTACAGCCTCCCGCAACCCAGCCCCAGATAAAGTGGAAGAAAATGG
>JAGKQL010000063.1:39727856-39762164 GCA_018398635.1 Cyprinodon brontotheroides
TAACATTTCTCTATCTGGAGAATGGGGCTGTTTGATGTGTTCAGTTCAGAGGGGCCTCCTGCCTGTCTTTGCCCAGGGCCCCACATTTCCTAAATCTGCCCCTGATTAAAATGTTGGTTTTGTCTCTAGCGGGACGTTTGCTCTCTAATCGAACGTCTAGGATGACTTCCGGAGTGACGTGGTCCCACAGACCACGTCACTCCTGTTCTCTGATGCAACTAAAGCATCCTGAGTTGAGGAAGAGCCGTTTGCTGTGGCCTCACTGCAGCAGAGCGGCGGTGTCTCCGTGGGATTCAGAGACTTCCTGCCGAGCCACTAAAAGCTTGTTCACATCTGAGGGATGCTGTAGGTAATCAAAGTGTAATGGAGGTTTCATTATGGAGGATGTTTTCTCTGCGGCTGCATTGGTAAATGTTTTATTGGCTCTGAAATCAGTGTCTTCTGATCTTCCTCTTCATCCTCACGTTTGGCTCCATCTCAGATGGCTCTGGGTTCAAAGAAAGCGGCGTGAGATGTTTCTGTGGCTTCTTCTGCTGGATCGTTGTGCTTGAAGCAGAAGAAGAAGATGAAACATTGTTTGATGGAGCGAGCAGCGAGAGGAAGAGGCAGGAGTCAGGAGGAGTTAGTGGAGATGTTTCTGCAGAGAGAGACAGGAAGTTAAGTTAAGTTAAGTTAAGAAAAAAGAGAGCAGAGAAAGTGTGGACTGCTGGAAGAGCTGCGGTGAACTGGTTAAAAAAAAAAGCTCACATGACCCAATCAGAGACGGGTCGACCCTCTGAGGTCACAGAGGAAAATCGATACGCTGCAGGATATGAAGATTGTTGGAGTTATTATTGTCAGAAAACGGTGTTGGCTTGGAGGACCCAAATGCAGAAACAAGTAGGCAGCGGTGAATTTAAGTGGGTTTAATTAGGTTCACAGAAACTGAGGCAGGAATCAAAAAGTCCAACAAAATAACAAACGATAAATAGATAAATAAGGTGACCGAGCACTTAAAACAACAAAGAAACATTTAACAAAGCAAACATTCGTATCACCAATGGATAACAGATGGAGAGAGACGCAATGCTGGAATAAATGTTCATTTCAGCCGATACAAGAATAACACAGCTAATAAAGGCCTTAAAAAAAATAAGCCGGCTGATGAATTGTGTCACGTTCCTAGTTCTGTTAAGTGTTTTTAATTAGGTTTCAGTTTTACTTTGCTCTATGTTTTCTAGTTTTATTGGTTTAATTCCTATTTTGTTGTGTTTTCTGTATATATTTGAGTTTTTAGGTTTTTTATTTGTTGCCCTCTTGTTACCCTCCTTTTCCCTAGCTCCTTTCTAGACTCCTCTCTTCACACCTGCTCCCAATCAGCTTCTGTTAGTCCACTCTTTGTTCAGTCCCCCATATATACTCTCCCCTGTGCAGTTCCTCAGTGCTGGTTCCATGTCTCCATGGTTCTGGTTGTTTAACATTTTAAGGTGGATTCTTGAATTTCTGCCTCTGTTACCTGTGATCACTACATTAAAACGGCAAGAACTCCCCTCTGCCTCCCTATCTCTGCATTTGGGTCCTCAAAACCTCTAGCCTGGTGAGACCATCCTTCTCATGAGCTTTCAAGGTTTCACTTGCAGATCAGTCTGGAGACTCTCCGTTAAAGAAATTTGGAGCCGTTAAGCCAAGCGAGCTCCAATCAGCGTTGGCTTTGGCGGGTTGAGGTGTGACCTTAGCGAAGCGCGACAGTTCAGTCTAAAACATGGCGGCTTCAGCCCGATGAAACTAGCGTTAAGCGTGGCTATCGAGCAAGTTTATGGGAATTACAGAGTATTTCCTTACTGAAAGAAGAGCATAACACTGCTCTGGAGGCTTTCTCCAGAGGAAAGAATGTTTTGCTCTTCTCCCGACTTCAGTTTTAATCAAAGTAGCCACAGCTTGTGGTTGTGTTTTAGAGTCATTAAGCTCTGTTAATCACGTCACTTATGCTTACGTTGATCTGATTGGTTTATTGTGCCCGTCTTCAGGTTTCAGTTTTACTTTTGCTCCATGTTTTTCTAGTTTTATTGGTTTAATTCCTATTTTGTTGTGTCTTCTGGATATATTTGAGTTCTTAGGTATTAATAAATAGAGAGACGACGAAGGCAGACAGACGTTACACGAGATGTAAGACGAGGATCCAGCAAACAAAAACTGAAGTATTTAATGCTTTTAAAGGGGACCGTGACAAATGAGAGGCTAAAGACACAGGGGTTGAAAACAGCTGAGGGCAGGACAGTAGGTCTGTCCTGAAAGAAGGAGGATTTAAGAGGGTTTGAAGAGGACAGCAAATGCTGAAAAACCTGAGAGAGCCTTCGCTTCTTCTTCTGAAAACAACAAATTTTTAATACTAAATAACATATAATAATGACGTTCAATTTACCCGACAGAAGTTTTACTGTCTTCCGTGGATCAAGCGCCTGCCTGTGTGATAGTAATACACCATAAGAAAAAACATAACATGAATGCAGAAACCTCCAACAATTATGATCCGTCTGTTTTATGGGCTTAGAAAAGGTCCCGCCTCTTTCCATTTCACTTTTCAGCATTTGTCGGTGCTGTTACTCTCATGGAGTGGAGGATAGTGTATGCAGAGCATAAAGAGCCGGTTTCATTGGCATGTTGCTGCTGCGAGAATACTTTCCCTGTTTTTCATTTATCTACATAGAAGTTAAGTTCTATTATCTTTAACTTTTTTTTTGTTGTTGTTTTTTCCCCAGACAAGTTACTAATATCTAATAATTTCTCATGAAAGGATGTCTTTCTCTCTCTTTAGCCAAATGGAGACACCTGCTGTTGTAATTTGAATGAGGAAGTTCAATAAAAAGCCTGCAAGCGTGGAGCAAGACGCAGTGGAATAAAAGAGATGTCCTAAAGCTCTGTGTAATAAAAAATCAGTCAAATGACAGCTGTGGAAAATCCAGGCAGGGCTTTGTTTCATTCTTTAGAGGTTAAAGTGTGGGGCAGGAAAACTCCACAACCTTAACCTCAAAACTTTTCAAAGTGGGCTTCAAATTAACTGAATACCTAAGTTAAAAATGATGTGGTGCTGTTCAAGGGATACAGACTCAGTGATTGTAATGAAAATTATGGTTTTTATTTTCTTTACTGATTAACAGCCGGCGTGATTACTTTCAGGTATAAATAATAATTCTGAGGTTCTGCGCTGTACCTCCAACTCGCACACATTCAAATAAACACATATTTCCAAAGCCCTGCCCTCCATCTGTGCCCTCTGATGGTGGTTCTGCTTCAGTTTTAACATCAACCAGCCAATGGGTAATCAGATCAGCTGTACGACATCCTGACTACAGGGATTTTTTTTCAGTCATTTTCTACGGTTTCATCGGAATGAGGGAAGCGGCAGGACGGGTCCAATTATTCTTCACTGTGTTCATTAACATAAAGCCTGAAGCCTCTTAAGTGGGATGAATCAACGTTGAATCGTCTTTAATTGTAGCTGCAGCCTGGAGGCCAGCTGTTAACTGCAGAACAACTGTTGGAACATCTACAGGAGAAATCTCGATGTCTGACTGCCTGTTCATGAGAAATCTGATAGCTTCTGTGTCATGTCCTCCCAGTTTCAAGACATGAGCTCACAGAGATGTTTCCTCCCACAGGTGGACCGGACAGAGGTGATCCGCAGCTGCGTCAACCCCACCTACTCCAAGGTCTTCACCTTGGACTTTTATTTTGAAGAGGTGCAGCGTCTGCGCTTCGAGCTGTATGACATCAACAGCGGGCACAACGGGCTGAGGGAGGCCGACTTCCTGGGGTCGGTGGAGTGCACGCTGGGACAGGTGAGTCCCTGCAGAGTGTTGGGAGGGAGAGGTCGGATATTTCCGGTCTAGTCCTTCCGATTAGATGCGGGGCTTCTTGGAAAATAAAAAAAAGATCAAGATTATCATAATGTTCATATTTATTTTTGCAAAATTATATTTCTTAGTCCCTATGGAACCGTCCATATTGATGGAACCCCCCTGGAAGTGCATGAAGTAGTTTGATCCGGCCACTGTTGCCAACTTAGCGCCTTTGTGTGTATATTTAGCAACCTTTAGGATCTACCCAGAATACACCGCAAAATAAGAACTAAACCAATAAAATTAGAAAGCAAAGAAAACATTTATCAAAGTGAAACGGAAAACTCAAAAGAAAACTTAATCAGAACCAAGACTGTGACAAATAATTTTATCATTTGAATTTAAATATGCATGTTTTTTGTTTGTTTAACTCGTTTTCTTAGCTGATCTAATATCAAAAAAGCTACACTGAAAACCCAAAAAATCACCAAAGCTTTTATTATTTTGGAAGCTGAGTAGTTTAGAGACACATTTAATCAGCTGATTATCTCTCCCTCCTCACATTTCTCCGTTTATGTGTTTCTTGTTTCTCTGTCGCTGACTTTCTTTTCATGACCAACTCTCACATCGGCAACATAAGGAAACGGAAACACCTAAACGTTTACGTCACCAAATCACTGTTAACCGTTGGCCAAAACATCTCATAACGAGCTCTGACTATATGAACCAAAGGTCAAAAGGTCATCAGTCAGCATGCTTGTAGTGACAGTGGAGAGTGGAAAAACTCCCTTTAAAACAGGAAGAAACTTCCAGCAGAACCAGGCTCAGTGTGAGCGGCCATCTGCTGAGGCCACTGGGGTTCAAGGAGACAGAAGCAGACATAGAAAAGAAGCATAGATACAAAAAGGCAACTGTCAACCAGCTCCACAGGCGCCCCGCCCAGGAAACACACAGCCAGGCAGGCGAGCTCCGAGCCAGCTCCCATGTCCAGAGGATGAAGAGAGCACATCCAGTTAGTCACAGTCAGAGAAACAGGACTACACTGGAAAACAAGCCAAGCTCCAGCATCTAGAAACAAAGGTGTTGATGGCAGCAGCACAGACTGATATTTCTCTCCAGGTTGGAGTCACAGCTAAACAGGAACAGACCAGATGAAGCTACTATGAGGAAAAAGCAGAGAGCAGAGCGTTAGAGATTGAACTACTGCAGATTCTGCAGAGTGGGAGAATAGAGAGAAGAATGATGCAGAATGATGAAAAGGGGGTCCCCTATGTCCTCACTCAGTCCCTGAACAGCCTATAGCAGGCAGGGAACTATAGAGATAGCTCAGGGACAAACCTGAGCCACTCTAACTAGAAGCTTTATCAAAAAGGAAAGTTTTAAGTCTACCCTTAATCTACATCTTTCATTTAAATCCTAAATCTAAATAGATCCATTAAATCTTAAATATTAATCTTAAATCTAAATATATAACTTGAATCAAAATCTTAAATCTAAATTTCAAAGTATTTAACTTATATATTTAGATACAACATATATATTTGCTTTAAGATTTATATTTAATGATATCTGATAGCTATCTAATCTTTTTTTCTATAAGTCATAAATGTTTTTAAAAAGCACTAAATATGTAGAAAGTAGCTCAAAAACATAAATGTAATACATTTTTGTCAACTTTTTATATTGACACACGATATAGATTGTGAAGACGCCTCTAATGTTATTTCAAAAGTCTATTATAGTCAAAACCAAGTGGAGTTGATTCGCTTTCAGTTTCCTCTTAGTTTTTGGAGCAGAAGCTGCCGGTCGGCCAATAGGAGCTAATCAGTTCCTGTGAAGGTAAATGAGGCTGGATCAAATCAGAGAGGAGCGAAACCTAAGAGCAGCGTTCAATAAGTAATGCCCCTGACCCTCTTCCAGTTCTTTGATCTAACTGAAATTTTGCACGTGCAATTATTTATATGTCTACAGATTAAAGAGCAAATTACAGCTCTGAACTAATTGTGGTTTCTGATTTATAGGTGTTTGAACCAAGCCTGAAATGGAGCCTCCTGAGTGTCAGGCAGCGATCTGGTTTTTGATTTGAAAGGACGCACACCACAGGAGACTTGTGATTAAATGAAAGTAACTTATGGGTGATGATGCCCCAGCTCTTATGACCTTACAAAATGTGATATGATGGAGCATCATCATCATTAAGTCTCCATTTCAGACTTGACTGTCATGATTTAATTAAAGATCTGACCCAAAATGCAGAAGACCAAACAGAGAGACCAGGGAAAAGTTTAACAGGTTTATTAAGAATATAAGAGATGAGTCCAGTGCTGCTCTGAACACTGTCCAAACGGAACTGGAAAGTGAGGGAAGACACTGCGGTTAGTTCAGGCTCAGTGGGAAATTAGATTCTTTGGTTTGAGTTGGAGGAATAGGTTGCGAACAGACTCACTTCTCCAGAAAAAGGTGTCCTATATGGAATCCAGTCTGTGTGGAATGTTCCAGAGATTGTCTTGTTTGGTGTTACAGGCGGACTGGGTTACTCAGACTCGCGGTTGTTCTTTGGTGAATAGAGAAGCTGACTGCCACTCAGATTTCCTGTGGTACTTGAACGGGCTGCAACGGGTGCAGATGGGAAACCTTTGCTTTCAGGGTGAAGCTCGAGAGCGACCTCTTGAGGAAAGTGGATCCAAACTTCCTGTTTGGGACCCCATGACTTCAGTTAAAGCTCAGGTGAATGCTAGAGAGAGTCTAGAAGCGAATCAGTGTTTGCAGGATGACTCTGGCGTCAGAACTAGTGGCCAAACTAAGCACTTGGCCTAAAGATACACATTGTTTGGCAGCCTACTCTGGTGAAGGTAGTGACGATAAGCAACAGAATACTCCCACAGGTAGCGAGGCAGCGAGCTGCACCTGTGCAGGGAGGCTTGAAGAGGAAAGGAAACACAAAAACAGACCACACAAACTGGATTCCTGACATTGACTCATTTTGCGGCACCTCTAAAATCAGGAGCGCTACCATTAGTTCAGAGCTGTACACTCACCGGCCCACTTTATTAGGTACCCCCATGCTAGTAGCTGGGTTGGACCCCTTGCGCCTTCAAGAACTGCCTCAATTCTTGGTGGCACTTAGATTCAACATAAGGTGCTGGAAGCGCGCATTCCTCAGAGGAGTTTGAGTCCATATTGACATGATGGCATCCCGCACGATTGCTGCAGATTTGTCGGATGCACATCCAGTCACCAGTAGATCCCGTTCCACTGCATCCCAGAGATGCTCTATTGGATTGAAGAGATCTAGGCGACTGTAATGGAGGCCATTTGTGTACACTGAACTCATTGTCGTATTCAAGGAAACACAGTCTGAGATGATTCAAAGCTTTATGACATGGCGCATTATCACCTGCTGAAAGTAGCCATCAGAAGTTGGGTACATTGTGGTCATAAAGGATGGACATGGTCAGCAACAATACTCAGGTAGGCTGTGGCGTTACAACGATGCTCAATTGGTACCAAAGGGGCCCAAAGAGTGCCAAGAAAATATTCCCCACACCATGGCACACCACCACCACCAGCCTGAACCTTTGATACAAGGCAGGATGGATCCATGCTTTCATATTTGTAGAGGCGCCAAATTCTGACCCTACCATCCGAATGTAGCAGCAGAAATCGAGACTCATCAGACCAGGCAACGTTTTCCAATCTTCTATTGTCCAATTTCCATGAGCTTGTGCAAATTGTAGCCTCAGTTTCCTGTTCTTAGCTGAAAGGAGTGGCACCGGTGTGGTCTTCTGCTGCTGTAGCCCATCTGCCTCAAAGTTCCACGTACTGTGCGTTCAGAGATGCTCTTCTGCCCACCTTGGGTTGTAGCGGGTGGTTATTTGAGTCACTGTTGCCTTCTATCAGCTCCAACCAGTCTGGCCATTCTCCTCTGACCTCTGGCATCAACAAGGCATTTCGCCCACAAGAACTGCAGCTCACTGGATGTTTTTTCTTTTTGGACCATTCTCTGTAAACCCTAGGAATGGTTGTGCGTGAAAAATCCCAGTAGATCAGCAGTTTCTGAAATACTCAGACCAGCCCTTCTGGCACCAACAATCATGCCACGTTCAAAGTCACTCAAATCACCTTTCTTCCCCATACTGATGCTCGCTTTGAACTGCAGGAGATTGTCTTGACCATGTCTACATGCCTAAATGCACTGAGTTGCTGCCATGTGATTGGCTGCTTAGAAATTAAGTGTTAACGAGCAGTTGGACAGGTGTGCCTAATAAAGTGGCCGGTGAGTGTAATTTTTATTCATCATATAGAGATATAAAATTATCGCACATTAGCAGCTTGATCTAACCACTGAAAGTGGGTCAGGGGCATTACTTATTGAACGCCCCTGGTACAGATAAAGGTTGGTGAACAAACATATTTCTTACTCGCACACCTAACTTGGCAATTAAAGTTGATTCTGCTGCTAATAATTGAGTTAATTTTATATATTTTCATCCTGGAGACATTTAATCTGCAGTAATGAAGAAGGTGGAGATTTTTCTGTCACTCTGTGTCCTCATCAGACCGAAGGCGACGCTCTTCTGCACAGGTTTTATTTAATATGCTCATCAAAAACTCAATCAGACACAAAGTCAGGCGAGGAGCTAAGATCCCATGAGACTCTACAATAATTCAGAGTTAGTTTGAAAAGGTTTTACTTTCCTCCGTCTGCTAAGGCACTTTGAGTTCCTCTTTTCATTTTCTACCACTGTGAGTTTAATTTCCTGCAGAGACCTGAGAGAGCGAGGCGAGTCAGTAAACAAGTCAGAAAATAACACCGTACTCTGGGGCGAGACGGAAACCTGGCACAGAGTGTGTGTGCATCTAACATGAGGGTTGATTTGTCAATAATAAGTTTTATAACTCAGAAAAATATTCAATTCCTTTTTTTTTTCCCTAATCCAGTAAAAATTCAATAACAGCCCTAGGAAGTTTACAGAAATCTACTTTTCTGTTTTTCAGTCTTATTCCTTTGTTTCTGTCTGAAAATCATTTTATCTGTCGGGATAACAGCTGCTTATTTCTACAGAACATTAAAAAGATGTCAGAAGTTTTTCTGGATACATGAATCATTTATTGTTGCCTCAAAGATTACAGCTTAAACCTGCACTGCAAAAAAATTGAAATCTAAATAAAATAAGTGCGCTTTTTCTTGAATTAGGGAGGTAAGTGAGACACTTTGCAAATGGAACAAGACAATTTAGATTTAAAATAAGAAAATTGCATTGTTTTCTTTCAAGTGCATTATATCTAAGACTAAACATACTAATTCCATTGGCAGATCATCTTATTTACCTACTCAATTTAAGGGGAAATAGACTTATTTTAAGAAATTTTTGCTTATTTTCTAGATTGTTTTTGCAGTGTGCTAGAAGAGGCCTGAAATGGAAATGAATAAACACTGCAAAAACAATCTGGAAATGAGTAAAAATGTCTTAAAATTAGTGTATTTAGCATAATTCAAGCAAGTAAATAATACAAGATCTGCCAATGGAATGAGTAGTTTTTTACTCTTAAAATAAGATAATTAGATAATATCCACTTGGAATAAGATGAAACGCATTGTGTTTTTCTAATTTTAGATGTAAATTGCCTTATTCCATTGGCAAAGTAACTATCACTTAACTGCTTAATTCAAGAAAGAAATGCTCTTTTTAAAGAAAGAAAAATTAACTTACTTAGATTTAGAATTTTTTGCAGTGAACCCGTATGAGTGTAGAAGCACTGGGGAAAAGCTGAATGTCAAGTTTAATTTAAATGGTTTATAGTCGGGCAGAATTGAACAAATGATAATTTAGCTTTTTATATTTAACAGGATTTAACTCTGAGATTATTGATGTTAAATGAACAGAAAGATGAAGCAGTGGAACAAAATGCAGAGATGACAGGTTTCCATGGCTGCTGCAGCTCAGACAGACGGAAAACTCAGCTTCAAACAGGCAGGAAAAAAGTCGCTCATTCTGCATTAAATATTCAATCCTGAGTGACAGGCAGAAAATTATTTCAACTACAGTCCATCAAAATGGCCCTTCCCAGTCAAAAGGCAGCAAAATCCCCTCCAACTTCCAGCCACTGGCCTTCTCCTGGGCGTTTTCCTCTGACTCCACCCTTTCACTGAATTACAGGCTCTGACCAGGAGATGGCGCTTCTCTTTAGATCTTAAAGGAATAGTACACCCACCCAAAACATGATTAGCCTTCATTTTCTACTCACCCCCATGCTTTGAACAACACTCTGGGTACTTTTTTGATATCTCAAATCATCTGGAATCTGGGAGGCTTCTTGCTGTCTGCTGACATTCAAATAATGGAGGTCTATGGTAAGCGAGAGACAGAAAGGTCCATAAAAGTCCACAAAAAACGTGTCAATATTCCTCCATACTGCTTTCAAGTAATCCTATTCACTAGTGTCCTGAGTGGGTAGCGTCAAAGAATTTACTCGAAACAAAGTCATTTAGAATGTTTTAGAGCATAAACAGTAGTGTATAGGATTTCCTAAGCGCGCGTTCACGAGTCTACGGAAACAGCGGCAGACCGCACGACCAGATAGAAAGTGCCAATAAGCAGGATCTATTCTACCTATTGCAGAGGGAGTGGTGGTGGTGGGGGGGTCAATAGATCTGTGCTCTGTGCTTGCCGTTAAATGTGGATCAGAGAGCTCAGAGCAGCATGGAGGTCCAGCAGAGACCGCACCCAGTCCGGTCCAAAGCAGATGGAGATGACAGGTTCTGGAAAGGCTGGCGTTTCTAAAGGGGAACATCTCTGGTGTTGGTGGGACGTCAGACCCTCCATAGCAACCATAGCAACCCATTCTAAGCTGGTGAATCATTCAGAAGGTTTCAGCTCTGGTTCTGCACAAACTGCTGCAGTTCCTAATGAGGGGGAACCCTGAACTTTGACCCATTTAAAAAAAAACAAAAAAAAAACTCACTTTTTAATCCAGTTTCCTTTAGAAGAAGCTGAACAGTTTAAAGAAGTTCTGAACATCGGCTTCAGCCGCCGTGACTTAAACGGATCGACCGGTTCTTATGAAACCAAAGGAAGATTCATCCCCAACAAACAGTCTGGAAACTCTTCCAAACAGAGGAATCCTGGTCAGATGGACCTTCTCAGCCGGATGCTGCAGACCAGCAGCTCTTCTCTGAGCTCCACTGGGTGATGGAGCTCCTCTCCTCACCTTTAAGGCAGAAGCAGCAGAAGCAACTCTGATCGGTCACTTCTATGGAGGATCCTGCTCTTCCAGCAATGATCCACATCTCAGGAGGTCATGGATGGAGGAATATTCACCTTTCAGCTCAGCTTCTTCTCCACCAAAGACCTTAGAAACATCCTCATGACTGCAGATGAAGTTCTAAACCTTCTTTCTATCTCCTGTGAGTTCCAGCCTGTTCAATTCCTTCTCCTTGGCCAGTGGTCATCAGGGAGGCGGATCAGAGAGAACTTCCTGATCATGGTCTGATCATTATGCTCTGATGAAACCAGGTTTATCACTGAAGAACAGAGATTGATGGAGCAATGGTTTCATACATCTTCTTACTTCTTCTCCTCATTGCTTCTGCCAGCAGCGTCACTCGGATCGGCTGCCAGCTCCTCCAGCAGCCAGATGGTTGGATGCTTTCTGCTAACAGGCCTGGAAGAAGCTTTCAGAAGAAGCAGAGCTGTGGAATTTCAGCTCTACCTTTAGGTTTAGTGTCTTCCTTTGACTCCTGCTGAAAATGGAGACTGAATTTAGTTCCCCACAGAAGGACGATCTTCCTACTCTTTCCATTAGTGAATAAGACAGAGGAACCCGCCGCCGTGTGTCCGTTAGAGCAGGCATCCCCAAAGTGGGTCCTGGAGGGCCGCCGTCCTGCAAGTTTGAGAGGTTTCCTATTCCAGCACAGCTGATTTTATTTGAAAGCTGATCAAAAGGCTTTTGCTGAACTTTAATCATCCTGATCTAAACCAGGAGTAACCAATTAAAAATCAGCAGGGTCCGAATAAAGAAAATTAACAATCAGTAAAGATCCGGAGACATTTTTAATTATAATCTGTTACTTTCGACTGAATTTAACACTGAAATAAAATGAAGGGGCAGCAGTTTGAGACTTGAATCTGAAAAGTGGTTTGAAACATTAATTCTTGTCAATTTAAAATATATGACGCCACTGCTGGAAGATGGCGTGGAGGGAGGGGCTACTATATTTTGGGGAAAATGGTCGGCCCCAGACTCAGTGTTCGCCATATGAAAAGGCCCACAACGATAGGACCGAATGAGCAGCGCCATTAGCCAGCTAAGGCCTACATCGATTTTGAAAGTTTCTTATTATCATTACGGTTCTTTTTGCACTTTGAACGTATTTTAAAGGAACTTCGTGATATTCAAAAACTCACAAAAACTTGGCAGTAAATTGTCCCCCGCGTGAAATAGCCTGTCTGTAATGGAATCCAAAATGTCCGCCCCGACATTATGCCACAGCGCCCTATAACGTGAGTTGGGGAAACTGTAAGTCACAGAGATTTGAAATTTGGCACACAGGTAGATCTCCTCAAATCATGAAAAAGTCTCTTGGAGGTATGCCCTAAAAACCAGAGGTGGAAAAAGTACTCAAAATATCATACTCAAGTAAAAGTACCAATACTTGGATGAAATATTACACAAGTAAAATTACCCATCAGAAAAATTACTCAAGTAAAAGTAATAAGTAGCTCATTTAAAATGTATTTTAACTAAAAGTTACTTAGTTACTCACTGTAGTGCTTCCGTGCCTGATTTTTTGTATTCCTTTCGGTTTTCCAAATTCTTTTTTTTACTCAGTAAAGGATGGGATTTGTAATGTAACGAAATACAATACTTCACTCAAAATTCAAGTAAAATTAAAATTACCGATTTTAAAAAGTACTTGAAAAATACAAAATACACAAAAAACCTACTCAATACAGTAACTTGAGTAAATGTATTTCGCTACTTTCCACCTCTGCCTAAAACCCACAGAAGTCGCAGGCCATTTTGGGTCAAAGTGCTTTTTTTTTATTTTTCATTATTTTTTATTTTTTAACTGATTAACGTCGTAAATTTATTGGTTTTAGGTATAAACAGAGATGGTAAAAGTACTCACTTTCCGCGTACTGGAGTAAAAGTACAGATACTTGTGTTGTTAACACTACTCTGTAAAAGTGGAAGTACTGATTAAACTTTTACTCAAGTAAAAGTAACAAAGCACACTTGTAACTTTACTTTAAAGTATAAAAGTAAAAAGTAGAAACCACTTTTTTTCATGCCGTTGCCTACATTTTAAATGGATGTCTGGCGCTAATAGGACTAGATCTCCGTTGTGTTCATTTTCAATCATCTTCGTCGCCCATGCTACTATGCTAACGCCTAACGCTTCACCAAGCTTGGTAATGATTTGTCAGCTAATGAATAATCTGCTCATTCATTCCGTAGTGGTAAATAAACGCGTAACGTAGATTCCCCATCCGCTCAGATTGAATTTGGTATTGATGACGCAGTACAACGGTAACTCCATTGAAATGATTCAAAACTAAAGTAATCTCGTGATCAATTTTTTAAAATGTAAGGGTGGTGCAAAGTACAGATATTTGTGTAGTAAGGAGTAGAAGTAAAAGTCGCCATAAAAAATAAGTAGTAAAAGTAAAGTAAAAATATCAGAAAATCTACTTGAGTACTTCCCATCTCTGTAAAACTCAGAGAGCGATGCCTGCAGCTTCTCCATATCAGAGTTCATGTTTCGCCACATGTGTTTTCCTCCTTCAGAGGAAGCCACATGGGGGAACAGGGCGTTCTGCTGGGTGTCGTATGAAGACGCCTCTGTTAGTGAATGTCGGTCTGGGACTTTCATTCTAGGTCTAATAACGTAAATACGTGGACCTCATGGCTGCGGTGCCCATCAGCGGACTCAGCTGGCTCTGATTCTGCAGAACATCCTACATTTTGATTGTTTTATGTTTGTGTGCAGATCATCTCCCAGAGGAAACTGTCCAAAGCTCTGCTGAGACCAGGAGGAACGGTCGGGAAAGCCATCATCACTGTGAGTCTCACCTCCTCACTCACTCTCCCCATCAGTCTAATCCCCTGCAGGCAGAGTCTGCTCATTTCTCCTGGAGCGCTTATCTTTTCCCTGTTGGACCACACATTCGCTTATTTCTGTAATTTTCCAGTTGTGAACCCGGATCAGCAGCTTTTCCTGTCGGTTTGTCGTCTCTGAGGAGCGGATCAAAAACACAATCAGTCGTTCATTTCACCAGAAGCTTTCTGCTGGAAAATCTCCCCTTCCTATGATCCCCTTCACCTCCACGAACCTGAAACGCTTCATTGACTTTTATTTTGAAGGATTTAGGAACAGGAAGCAGCTCTAGCGGCAGTCTCTCATCTATTTTCACTTTTCTTTATCTAATAATGTTCTCTTTCTGTTTAACTTAACGTGTTTTTATTTAAGTTCATTTTTTTTCCCCTTTCTTCCTTCTCTTCGGTTTTGTGTTTTTCTTCCCGTTTTCCGCTCATTCTTCTGGGATGAGGAGTTCTGTCCGTTTCCATGGAGACGAACGGATCTGATCAGATAAAATGATTCGGATCAGAACCATGGAACCGTTTCCTAAATAAAGTATTATTACATCAGACTCTTGGTTCCTTTTCAGCAGACATGAGATGAACGCAGATCTATGTTTATAGAATAAATCTGAAATCTTTTGTAAAAACCAGAGGAATTTAGCTGTTTGAGCTGAACTCTGATTGGTTGAAAGAAACCAGGAAGTTTGATCACTGAATTTTAATTCCTGCATATTTTATTTTTACTTTTGGACCTCATAACCCGACTGGATCCACCAACTGAATAGAACCGTCTCCAGTTTTCTGTTGTTTTTACCTCGTCTGTAAGGAAAACAGAGATATTTCGGTTTATTCAGAGGATTAGAGAAACAGAAACGCTGCTTTGCTCTAATCAGAAACTCAAAACACGTCTTGGCAAAATTCTGAGATTCTATTCTGGAATCTAACTGGATCATCTTCATCCAGTTCCTGCCTGGCTTCCTCTTCCTCACCAGCTTCACCTTCATCCATAGAATCCCTCAAAATGGATCATAAAATACGTATTTATTCTTTTATTTAAATAGTTATCTAAAGCATGATTTTATTATATTAAGTTTATCATTGCAACGTAACGAGCACAATCAATTAATTAAATGTCCCTATAAATAAACACAAACATTTAAAATTAATAAAAAAAATGTAATATTTAAAAACGTTTCAAATGAATTCTTTTAATATCATTTAAAACATTGAAAACTATGAATTAAATAACTTAATATTGAAAAACTTTTTAAATTATGGCTTAAATAATTTAATATCGTTTAAAAACATCTAAAATGAATAAAAAAATGTAATATAATTTAAAAACATTTGAAATTGTAAATTAAATAATTTAATATTTAATTAAATATGAATTCTATAATTTTATATTTACATTATATTTTAAATGAAAAAGTATAAAATTATACATTAAATAAAAATATTATGTGAAAAAAATTTATGTATTTAATAATGAATATAATTATAATGTATAAATAAATATTCAGTGAATTAGTTTTATAGTTTATATTCTTGGGGGGGGGGTGTCTGGTTTGTTGCATTATTTTTGTTGCGACGGCTGAAATGTCTGAGGGCCCCCCCGCTTCATGACATCAGGTTGACCTTTGACCCTGCTGCCCTTTGGCACCAATCTTCCTCATTTCCCTGCAGCTTCAGGCTGTTCTGCAGATTTCTCTGCTGCCGATCTGAATGTTTAGTGTTTGATATTAACTTAATGACGGCGTCTTAGTCTCGTTTTCAGCTTCTTCTCAAAGGAAATGTGTTTTTTGGGATAATCTTCAGGTCTCAGCAGAGGAGCTGACGGGGAACGATGACTACATCGAGCTTTCCTTCAGCGCCAGGAAGCTGGACGATAAGGTAGCAGCTTCTGTCTCTGAGATCCATCTTTGCTTGAATGTGTTAAATAAAGGATGTAAGCAAATAACATGTTACTGTTTAACCAAAGTGTCTGTAATTTTTTTTTACTCTGACTAGTTTCCATTATAGTGAGTAAGGAGGAACGAACGCTGCTCAGGCAGAACAGGGCTGATTACCGAGCAATAATGGCCGTATGATGAACTGTTCTCTCTTTGCAAAGATATGAAAACAGAGTTCAGACTGAGTGAAATCCAAGCTCCGTTTATTTAACTGGAGGGAATAGTTAAATACTTCTCCCCACTACATAACCTAATAGGTTCCAATTTTTTTATTTTTGTTAAAAATAAGTTTAATAATGTGTAAGGAAGAGTTGTTTTTGTTTATTCAGTGAATTTTTAATCTAGCCAGAACAATAAATGGTTAAAATATAATGATGTACCATTTTTTTAACTCTGCATATTGTAGAAAAATACTTTTTTCCCACGTTGGGATATTTCCAGAGGATCAAATGTTGGGGTGACCCTCGTTCTCTGAGATGAGCTGCATGTCAGCTTCCCCATATGAAAGCCTGTTATTACGTAGTATACGATATGATTAGGCCACTGAAAATTAATTGATTTTTTTATTTTATTTCAGTTTAACATGGGAAAAAGTCAGAATTTTGACTGTAATCTCTAACTTTATTGTCAGAATTCAGTCAGAATTTGGAGAATAAAAAGTCACAATTCTGAGACAAAGTCAGAAATTGAGAGGTGCCATTTTAAGAATTCTGGAGTAAAAAGTAGATTGAAATAGAATTTCGATTCTTTTTTCAGAATTCTGATTTTCCTCAAAATTCGACACAAAAAAAGGCAGAATTTTTACCTTAATTCTGACTTTTTATTGTCAGAATTCTGAGAAAAGTCAGATTTTCTGAGAAAAAGTCAGAATTCCTGACTTTTTCCCATGTTAAACTGAAATAAAATTCTTAAAATCAGTTAACTTTTTTCAGTGGCCCTTAACCTCTTCCGTACACTAGTGACTATTCTATTCTGCAATAATGATGAGGATATTTGCTCTGAATAAACCAGAACTGAAGGTTTCTTTGTCCCAGTATGAAGGAAGTGACTGATTGGGCTTCGTATTAAAGCCGTGTGAGAACATGAAGGAGTTGGAACGTCTCTGAGGGAGCCGGTGGATCTGGAGCTGAGCGCTGTCTGTGGTTTTCCTTCAGGACTTCTTCAGTAAGTCGGATCCGTTTCTGGAGATCTACAGAGTGAACGACGACGCCACCATGCAGCTCGTCTACAGAACAGAGGTACCAAATCAATAAAAAAAAAACTTCACGCTCCAAAACCTGCAGAAAAAAGGATTTAATCTCCACAACATGTTCCTTCATTAACATCTGTTCATCCCTGCAGCTCAGGCTGAAGCACGATCTCAGAAAATATTTTAGCTTCAGTTTTCCACCTCTGGAATATTCCTAGTCCTCCAAACGCTTGAAGCTCTTCTGGCATCAAGAACATCCATCAATCCATGAAAAGTTGCAGGATCCTTTTTTCCCTCATCTGTCCTGCAAACGTCTCCTCGGTTCTCCAGCAGTTCAGGTCTGTATCCGGCGATGAGGTCAGGTCTATCCAGCAGCTGCAGCCTTCTCCTCCAAAGCTGCAGACTGGAAGATTTCCTTCAAGATCTTCCTCTGAGAAGCCGTTCCATCTTTGATCCTCAGAGGGTCGCTGTTTTTTCGGCTGTTCTGGGATTTCCTTTCAGTCTGAGATGCAGGGATGGATCGATATTAAAGACATGATTCGGATCTCTGGTTCTGCAATCTGCAGATAAAAGCAGGAAACGTAAAGTTGCTGCTGACCAGTGGGGGATTAGGCAATACTAGGCAGTTGCATAAGGCCCCAAGTTCCTGGGGGCCCCATAAAACTCTGTTTCCATGTATGTTTAATATTACTATTCCTTATTTCTGCAGATTAATTATGTTTTTGATAAAAATCCTTTGGCTAAAATAACATCAGAACGCTGATAATATTAAGTGTGTCTTCAGCCGCCTCTCTAGTGGCCCACCATATTGGATCAGTCCACATTTGCTGCACATGTTCAGAAAGCGTCCAAACAGACAGCAGCAAACCATTTGAAACAAAATATGCAAAGAGGCTTTTTGTTGCCAACTTAGCGTTTTAGTCGCTATATTTAGCCACCTTTTCAGACCCCTCTAGCACTTTGATTTCAAAAAAGCTCCTAGCGCCAAATCTAGAGACTTTTTCCTGGAGCTGGAGTTTACTTGGAGACAACATCTAAAAGTAGCTAACTCTGCTCTCCAGAGCGAGTAGATTGGTAACTCCGCCTCCTGCTCTCCTTCTATCTTGTCTGCTGTCATGATTCCATGCAGCTATTATTTCATCACAAATGAAAAATGGAGGAACAGATAAGAAGATCATGAAAAGTCAGCTCCAGTACAAAACATAGAGAGGAACTTTGGCCTTTTTGGAAACACAGGAAGGAGCTTAATCAGCTAAGTGAAGCTTAGTGCTTGAAAAATCTTTCATTCCTTTAGAGACAGCATGAAAAGTCAGCTGAGTACAAACACATAGAGAGGAAAACAAAGAGAAAAGGGACAAGAAGAGAGGACACTAACCTAGAACAGATAATGGATGTCTATTCTATTAACATTTCTCTATCTGGAGAATGGGGCTGTTTCATGTGTTGGCTTCTCCATTCACAGAGGGCCCCCTGCCTGTCTTTGCCTTAGGAATTTCCTAAATCCGCCCCTGGTTGGAACATGCAAACAGGCCGTACACAACAAAAAACGGCGTCTAAAAAATAATAAAAAAATACAGTGTTTTAAGTGAATAATTGCTTATTTTGAGCAAAATAATCTGCCAGTGCAGCAAAGCAAATGACACTTGGTAATATTTCTTAAAACAAGAACATAATATCCGAGTAGTAAGCATCCAAAAAAACTTAAATCAAGTATAAAAATCTATTTTTCTTAAACTTGTTAAGATTTTTTCTCTTATTTTAAGCAATTTATTCCCATTTATTAGTCATTATTGCTTAGAGTTAAATGTCCTCTAACCAATTATTGCTAAAAACAAGCATACAGCTGATGCTCTCTTGCTGTCGGTGTAGGGATTGAGGAAATGTTCGTGTTTTATTCCAGCCTTGCTTCAGTTTTCCTGTCTGCAGGATGTTCCTCAGGCGGCTCCAGGTCTAACATCCTCTCTCTGTCTCCCTCAGACGGTCATGAATAATCTCAATCCTGTGTGGAAAACCTTCAAAGTTTCTCTGAACTCGCTCTGCAGCGGAGACCACGAGCGGAAGCTGCAGGTAAAACTCTCAGCGTCTCTGATGTCAGTCGATGGATGTGGCGGCTCCAGGCCGTCTGATTGGCTGCTGCAGGTCAGACGGTGACAGAAAAGGCTTTGGCTGCCTCTTCCTCCATCAGCCTCAGAAATTCAGCAGCCTGATGTTTGGATCGTCTTATTTCAGCAGCGTTATGCCGACAGGAAGAAGCTTTTAGCTTGGAATATTTCACAGGGTCTGCACCTTGGAGAATCGCATCTTTAGGCTTTGCTCTGCAAGATCTTTTTAAAATACTCTCTGAAATGACTTGGAATGCAGCAAACTTTTGTCTTTCTTCTAACACCACTTTTGTCCTTCTTATGGGAAGTATGTGTGGTTGATTAGATCTGCTGCGCATACACGGTACGATTTTTTCAATCGTTGCACGCAGCTACAGCTCACACTGTACGACGAAACCTCGGGGTTTAAATGTAACACAGATTACGATGTTTGTTCTCACGCTGTGCGATCCGACGCTCTGATCACGATCTACCTGCTCACGCACTAAAAACCAGGTGGGACCTGTTTGATATTCTCCCGACCTTACGATTCCTGATGGGGGGGTGCTATGTTTGGGGCACCGACAATATCCATGTTTTCAAAAGCAGCAGCAGACAGAATGACTTCCGGTTCAAGGGTCAAAGCGGCGCCGTCGTCCAGTCAGCGATGTCTCATGTTTCCCACTGGTACCTACCTTTTCCGGTAGGGTTAATGTAATTGTGTGTTTTCCTTAATGTAGTTTAGCTTTTAGATTTGTAGTTGCAGTTTGCACTTCAGGGTCACTGTAAGACTGGGACCCATTCATCCATTTCAGTTTGCATACAATCTATGCCTGTACTCATTGTTAGGTAAAAGCCTGATGGCGCCTAGGCGTTGATTTCAGATTTTTTAACCCAGCAGATCCGGCAGCCAAGCCTGGGGCTGAAATGAGACATGAATCATCAGGAGGTCAGAATGAAGATCAGATCAGAGGAAATTAGCAGCTCTGCTTCCCAGCAGGTTTTGGAAGGTTGTTTAAATGAGAAGTTGCTGTTTTTCCTTTCATGCTTCTTCATATCTGCTGCATGCAGAATAAAAATCAGTTTCTCCTGAATACGTCCAGAAAAGAAGCCGTCAGGAAGCACAGATTTATGGGAATTTGTGTTGCACAGCTAGCCTGGTGAGCTACTGTGGCCGACAAGCTAATCATTGATGCAACTGCTAGCCAGCCACAACAGCTCGCTAATTTAGCTGATTTCCTGCCACCAGTGTATTCCTGACTGTAAAACACACGCTAGACGAGGACTAGCCAGGAAGTCAGCGATGGCTGCGACTGCTGCGATTTGATTGGCTCCTAGATGTAAACGTTGTCTGCATAGAAGGAGAGCAGTGATTGGAGGAGAAGATCTCCGTGGTTCCCTGTAACGCAGCTAAACTGTTAGCATGGTGAGTTATTTCTGATGGAGGGTCCAGTAACCCAATAAAGGTTACAAAAATAAAGAAAAAGTCCGGTCAGCAAATACCTAAAACTAATATGTTTGCAGTGATAAAAAAAATAAAAATAAAAAATTAGTTTGGATCACTGAGTCTGGGAGCGGCCATTTTAGCCTAAATATAGTAGCCCCTCCCTCCTGCCATCTTCCAGCAGTGGCGTCACGGTGCGGTAAGCCTAGCGCCATTCTCCCGCTTTCCAAGCTAAATCAATGGGAACTACTAGACACATCTGCAATCAACAACAATTATTGAAGATTTCCAGAGGACTTCACCATTGAAATTCACCAGAGCTATAGTGAAACTGACAATGCCCGCGTGCATGGCAGCTGGATGCTGGAATACATCGGGTAAAAGTGAAATAAAAGAGTTATTCCACCTTTCTGATTCCTGATCCTCCACGAGGGACGGGTTGGTTGTTGGATCGCCAACTTGAAGAGGGAGGATTTGCCATCATCGAACTTCTGGCCAGAGAAAAAACCCGTAATATGCAGCCAACATTTGGAAGAAGAATGTTTTCAAGATGACTTGGATAATAGCTGGCGTTGTGACAAACACCAGATACAGCACTGGGACTTGATCAACAGCCGATACGCATCCGTGACAATGTCACTAACCAGTAGGTGGCAGTAGTGTTCTTTGACAAACATGGATGCCTCCAGTAAAGCACATTCACATGAAAATTACTCTGAATTAAAACACTGATCATTTATTGAACAGGATGGAATCATTTCAGATTTAAAGAACTTTCAGAAGTTTGAATCCTGAATATAACCAAACTTTTCCTTTAAGGTAGGAAACAGGATTCTACGGATGACATGTGCAACGGCTGTTGGACATATCAGTGACATATCTCTGTGCTGGAAATGCCTCCACCGGTAATTTTGTATTTCACCTATAGAGGCAGCAAAGTGCCAGGATGCACCTAGTCAGCAGGAAATCTCCATAAGAGGAAAAGGTCTCTGCCGTCGTTATCACTGCAAGTTATATTTAAAATTTGTTGGTTTCTTCTCGCTGCAGCTCATGCTAATTTTAGAATTAAACGTTATTTATATATGTAACGATCCAGAATCCCCTCATCTCATTGGTCGAGTCAAGTGTTGCTCACTGAGAAGATAGCGGGAGACAGATTAGCATCACCAGGCTCCGACTGGAAACGTTTTTTGGTCCTGGAATTATTCCATCGACACACATAATGCAAACAGATGCAAAAACCCCATCATGCATTGCAACTTATTTTTGCAAAATATTCTAACATAAATTCGCCAAATATAAGAGGAACATCGTAGTTTGGTTTAAAGAAAGCATTTTTGTTTTATTATTATTCAGGTTCTTGCAAGGATTTTACAGTTTGAAGAAATAGAAAATGACACCATATTCCAACCGTCACCAGGATGAGCATGAAGGAAGGGCTAAATATACTGCAGGCATCATTTAGGGAGTTAACATTGGATCACTGCTTCAGCTCCTTCAGTTATTTACTGTCACAGGTACGAGCTTCAGCCGGAGTATAACTGTTTGGGCCGCTATGATTTAAGGAGGGCCGGCCCTCGCACGCTGACATTAGGCCCCGCCCACCTCTCAGGTTACCAGTCTGTGTCACGAAGGGATTAGATGTCTAACCCATATGCAGAAACACACGGAGGTTAGGAGAAAGTTCAAAAGGTTTATTGACAAAAGGTGTAAATAAAATGTGAACAGGAACTTGGGTGGTCAGACTGGTCACGGCTGGATCTCCACTGAGGAGGACAGAGAGGTTAGAGGAGTTCCAGGTAAACTGCTGTTTATCAGATGATGGGGGAATACCTGCTTAGAAGTGGAACTGATCAGCAGGGGGGGAAACTTGAGGGTCCAGAGGCTAGTAGGCAGGCTGAGGGCTAGCAGAGACTGAACTGAGTGCAGGCAGGCAGATTCCAGGTTGAGGTCTCTCTCTTCAGTGTTTCAGGTTTCCAGGCAAGTCAGGTTCTGAGAGACAGGGGGAAAACAGGGTCAGACAGGTTCACAAGAATCAGGCAAGATCTGGTAGACTGGCTCAGGTTTTGCTGGTACCATACACTCTGGCACTGGAGTGTCAGTCTCCGCCTCCTTAAGTAGGAGCCTCCTGATGAGCAGATTGAAGACAGGTGTTGCAGTCAGCTCATGCCCCCAGGAGATCTAGTGCGCCCTCTGGTGGAGAAGATGGACACAGCCTCCAGATCCCAACAGTCTGAGCCAAAGACAAACAACTCCTGACTGCTGCAAGAGCTCAGAGAAAATACAAGTGGATAAAATGTAGACTATTGCTGCAAAATTTAGCATTTTTTTTTTTTTTTACAACTATAGCCTACAGTTATTGCATTTAAGGCACAAATATGTTTACAAGTTTGCACAAGTTTGCTGTTGCACTAAAAATGTGCACTTTTTATTTATTTATTTATATTAATTTGACAGTTTGAAGTTAAGCAGGACATGTTGGTGTTTAAGATAATCATTTTATTCAGCAAAGTTTGTTATTTTGTACTAAAGTGAATTGCTGAATAATAATGTTTTCCATGGGGTTCATGTTGCTCACAAATATGCATCTAATTCAAAGCAGATTTCAGTCAAATAGTTAAAAAAATAAATTTCGCACACAAAGGGGGGCTAAAAAAAAATCACCACGCCAGGAGGGGTGAAGGCAGGCGGGTCAGGGCGGTTTCCCTATTCTTTCTTTCAGGGAGTTGGCAGCCCTACTTCCAAGTGATGTTACCATGGCGATTCCCCCCTTCTTGATGAGTAAGGGGGGGGGAACAAGGAGACTCAAACAGTCTGATTCTGTATGAGAACCAAAACAACAGAACTCCTCTGAACCTTTCAGGTCGGCCTCCTGCAGGTCTGAGCGGTTCAGCTGATTCTTTAGGTCCGTTTTCCATCTCTGTCAGCAAAGGAGCAGAGCTGAGGATGCACCATTATCCAGAAGGAAACACCAGCTCCTAACCGCTCCTTCAGGTGGGATGAGCTCCACGTAAATGAGTCTGAGAGCTCCCCACGGAGCTGCAGGGGCTCTCTGAAGCAGAAAACCCCGTGTTTCCATCCAGGAACCATCTGAGCCGCTAATTTGTCAGAACGAATGAAGCTGTGAGGCTGACAGCTCATTAAAAGCCTCAGTGTGTTTCCTCCCAGGTAGATGAGGGAGGAATCCCCCTCCTTCCCTTTAATCGTCACGTGTTGCTTCATTTCTGTGAAGATGAAGGCTCATCTGGCCGTCTGCGTTGCTGCTGCTCGCTTTAATGAGCGGGGAAGGAAACACGCAGAAGTATGCACAGAGATGCATTCTCCCGCGCTATTTACCCGCCTCCGCAATCACTCCAACATGGCCCCAAAATCTTAACCTGTCTGAGCTTCTTTCTTAAAACATCAAGCTGTGATGTTCCTAATGTCTGCAGCCTTGTTGTGATTGTTGAGGTCTGATAAACCTCCTTCAGATCTGAGGGCGTCTGTCAGCAGAAGTCAGCTCTCCACCGCCGCTCGTTAGGGTTCAGCATCGTTATCTGACTGCAGAAGGATTTTCCAGAGTCGAATCACAGCAGGGGTCCAGCTGCAGGACCCCATCATAGGTGCATGAAGTAAAGCTGCAGGATTTCTTCTCTGCAAACAGCCACCGGCTTCTCTTAATGAAGTGCTGCATAATAAAAAAAAAATGGAGGTTGTTAGATTAGAGAATCAGCAAAAAAATGATGTTTTTCTATCCATTTCAATTCAGGAATAAATGAAAAAATTGAAAAGTCTGGATTATTTAGCTTATGCAGGTAAAGATTCTCATCAGGTCAGAGTCATTCCAAAAAAGGATAAAAATCAATCCACTGGACTTTTGTTTGCCAAGTTTGAAGGCGTTTCTCTTCCATCCAGGAAGCTTTTTTCAATTCAAAAGGTCAGAAATAGCGTTTAGTTCCAGGTTTTATCCAGCAGCCCAACAAAGCCTGGTTTTAGTTTAGAAAACATGCAAATAGAAACAGAAGTTCGGGTCCACCTGAGATGGGCTGGCTTACCTGGTGAACCCCGCCTCTCGCCCGTAGACAGCTGGATACCCCACTTGGGATTAAGCGTGTCTGAAAATGGATGGATGGATGGAACGGGTCCACCGCTTAGTAATGGGGAATCATTTTGGGTTCTTTGTTAGCCTGCAATACCCGACACTGGTCTATGCCTCTGAAAGGGAGGTCGTTATGGGGCATTGTTGGCCTGGCTGCAGGCGAGATGTCGGGTTGAAATGATAGCAGGAAGGAATGAACTCTATGGCTGCATTGTAGGTTTTGAAGGAGCTATAATTTTAATTCTATACGTTATTTAATGGAAAAACCGCAATTAACCCTTTAAAGCCAAGTGTAACATATTTGATACAGGAGATTTTGAAACCTCTGCAGCATCAGTGATGTTTTTGTTCTTCAAACCCTGACCTACATAATCAGACACGTAGTAAACAGAAAACGTATGAAAGATGATATAGAAATGCTTAATATATCGAAATTGATGCAAATAAATAATGTAATTTAATGTTTTTACAAAACTTATATAGTTATTTCATTTGTCACAAAGTTCAATGACAATTCTAATTTTGGAAAATTAGAATCTTCTGTCAATTATTTCCTGGTTCAGACTTTAAAGGGTTAAGAAAGTTGATATTTTAAAGTTAGACGAAGATATTCGTTGATTTTAGCACGTTTATAATGTAAACAACATTAAAAGAAAAGCTCTTTGGGCGTGCAGGTGACCCAACATACGGAGGCCTTAGTCCCAGAGGCCAGGTGACACGGGTTCGAAACCGTGCTCTCATTCCCCCTTTCCTGTCCGCCTACTGTCAGAAAAACAAAAAAAAAGAAAAGCTCTTTATGTAGGATAGACTGACAACAAGTTTCACTTTTTACTACAATGGATGAATTCATGATTTTTTCATTTATATAGATAAAAAGGTCAATATTTGGAAGAACTTGATCTCAGCAGGATTTATCCGCCTCCATCAGGATCACAAGCTTTAATGAGAAAGTGTAAAAACCAATCAGCGTACCGTGTGGTTCAATAGAATCAATGAAAGTTCTCCGTACCACCTTTATCTAAAAAGCACAAGAGAGAAAGGATAGAAATAGAATGAATAGAAAAGCAAAGGTCCTGAGGAAATCCTGGAGGAACGGGGAGCAGCTGGATTAGCAGCTCTGGTGATGATGGTTCCTGCGTTCTTGTCCTGCAGTGCACCGTGTGGGACTGGGACTCCAACGGGAAACATGACTACATCGGGGAGTTCGAGGCCTCGTTCACGGAGATGAGGGGAGCCATCGATGGGCGACAGGTGAGGCGTCACCATTCTCCCAAAAACCCTGCAGGTCTGAATCTATCTGCAAACTGCGACTGAAAGGCTTAAAAACACCAGAACAGGTTATTAAGATAGAAGTGTTTGATATAAAAGCTATTAGCAGTCTGGATGTGGACTGCAGGTCTATCGGCTCCTAAAGGTCGCCCTTCGGCTTTAACTAGAGCGGGAGCTCAGGCGGCTGGTTCAGCTGGCAGACAGGCGCTCAGGTATCTGCTCTCTGCACGTCTCCCTCTGCTGCACAATCAATTTAGCGACTCAGCGAGTGTCAGACTGAGCGACACCGCGGCCCGAACACCCTGACACACACCAGACCACGCTGCCCTGCTGCCCGCCCTTATCAGCCTGAGCTGTTGGTGAGGAAGGAGACACCTGCTGGTCCACCTGCACAGACCTTCAGACAGATCATTCATGGTTGGTTCCTTCTTCTAATGAAGGAGTTAAAGTCGATTCTGAGGAGCAGGAATTAAAGTCTAAGGAGAAATAGATCCAGATGTTTCCTTCATCATCAGTGATGTTATTAAGGTGAGCTCTTATTACCTGAGATCTTCTCCAGTCCTGAAGCTGCTGCTTTCTGATTTGAATCTTCTTCCAGAAATGCTCCACAGAGAGGAACTTTGATCTTGGATGAGCAGGAACCATTGTTCCTGGTAAAAGTCCCAACCATGACTATTTGTTTTGAGGGGCATCAGCACTGCAGCAGTGGAACAGGCCCACAGCATGGTGCTGCCACCACCATGCTCCACCAGTTACTACTGTAGCATCAAATTCGACAGTTTTCTGTTCATGGAGCCGGCTGCACTGAAGATGTCTGATCTGGAAGAAGGACTTCTCAGTTTATGGTGATTTTCACTATCGACAGTCATAGTGGCGTTCCAGCCGTTTCTTCAGCAGCATCCAGTTTTTGATGGCAGGCTTTAGCCTGAGTGATGATTCCTGGTTTATTCCTGGTTCATGGTTTATTCTTGTTCCTGGATGATTCCTGGTTCCTGGTTTATTCCTGGTCCCTGGGTCATTCCTGGGTGGTTCCTGATTCCCGGATGATTCCTGGTTCCTGGTTTATTCCTGGTCCCTGGGTCATTCCTGGGTGGTTCCTGATTCCCGGATGATTCCTGGTTCCTGGATGATTCCTGTTCCTCGATGATTCCTAGTTCCTTGGTGGTTCCTGGTTCCTGGCTGGTTCCTGGATGTTTCCTGGTTCCTTGTTTATTCCTGTTCATTTGTGGTTCCTGGGTGGTTCCTGGATCCTGGGTGGTTCCTAGTCCCTGGATGATTCCTGTTCCTGAAAGATTCCTGGTTCCTGGGTGGTTCCTGGTTCCCGGGTGGTCTCTGGATAATTCCTGGTTTCTTGGTTGTTCCTGGTTCCCTGGATGATTCCTGGTTCCTGTGTGATTACTGGTTCCTTGTTTATTCATGGTTCCTTGGTGGTTCCTGGTTCCGGGGTGGTTGCTGGATGATTCCTGGTTACAGTTTTTTTTTTTATTGTTCTGGGTGATTCTTGAGTGGTATCTGTGTAATTCCTGGGTGGTTCCTGGGTGGTTCCTAATTGATTCCTGGTTCCTTTGTGGTTCCTGGATCCTGGCTGGTTCCTAGTTCCTGGATGGGTCCTTTTCCTGAAAGATTCCTGGTTCCTTGGTGGTTCCTGGGTGGTTCCTGGTTCCCAGGTGTTTTCTGGATAATTCCTGGTTCCTTGGTGGTTCCTGGTTCCGGGGTGGTTGCTGGATGATTCCTGGTTTCTGTTTTTTTTATTGTTTCTGGGTGATTCTTGAGTGGTTCCTGGTCCCTGGGTGGTTCCTGGTTCCCAGGTGTTTTCTGGATAATTCCTGGTTTCTTGTTTATTCCTGGTTCCTTTGTGGTTCCTGGATCCTGGCTGGTTCCTAGTTCCTGGATGGGTCCTGTTCCTGAAAGATTCCTGGTTCCTTGGTGGTTCCTGGTTCCCAGGTGTTTTCTGGATAATTCCTGGTTTCTTGTTTATTCCTGGTCCCTGGGTGGTTCCTGGTTGGTGATTCTTCAGTGGTATCTTTGTGATTCCTATGGTTCCTGAGTGGGTTATGACTGGGTTCTTAGATGTTTCTTTTTTATTCCTGGTTCCTGGGTTGTTTTTTGGTCATTCCTGAGTGCTTCCAGGGTGATGTCTTGATAGTTCCTAAACACTTGGGGATATTAAGGTATTCCATAGAAAGTTGGTTCCCAAACATGTCCAGACTGTTTCTTATCTACATCAAACAGGTTAGCAGTGAGCTTCAGGACTGATTCCTATTAAACTTCATTTATCATTAAAAACAGCCTACTAGAACTGCTTTATTTTCCTTCAATTAAATTCTTTAGAGGATTAAAAGTTCCTGTCAGAAATTTCTGGAGGAAATGTAGAATTATCCAAACCTTCAAAGGAAGAAGTGAACCATCCCTAACCGAGGAAATGAACTGTTTCAGAGGCCAAATGTTCTGTTGGTCAATTGAAAGGAATTAATGAAGGATTTACCAGAACTTCCTCCTATTTCTGCTTTCAGAACTTTGACCTGTTTCTGTTTTCTGCAGTTTTTGCAGCGGATAATTTTAACCTGAGGAATTTAAGCTGCGTGTTTTTCATCTGTGATAAAAAGTAGAACCATATTTTCTCCTGACATCACATCCGCCTGCCTCAGATCCTGTCCAGGTTTGGATCAACTCCCGGGGGATCAGTCTGACCTGGAAGCGGCCCATTAGCCCTGCTTGTTTTCTCTAATTGAAAAATTATACTTTATGATTATAGAGCTTAGAGCATCTTTGATCAATAATAGTTAATAAAGGGTCTAATGAATCCAGATAAAGGTTCCCCTGAAGGAATACGCCATGTTCCCTTCATTCCCAGTATGTTCTGTGGGTTTCCATCCCGAAGCAGCTAACAGGCCGATTTCTCAGCTCTGCTCCTCGGCAAACGAGGTTCCTCACAGACGATCTCTGGAAAGACAACAGAATTCCTCGGCAGAATTCCTGGGCTCATTCCTGGATCATTTATGTGACACAGAAGGAGTCACAGCGCTGTGTGTCATCGTGCTCTCCGGGTTTCATGTGATGGAGTCAGAACAGACTCGACTAGAGAGTCAGTGTGTGTTTGGTTCTGCTGAAGTCCAGTTTCTACCTCTGAGCTCCAATCTGGGTCCAAAACATTCACACAGAACCAATATAAATAGAAAAATATGTGTTCCTGTTCCTGGTTGTGTCCGGCCATCTCACCCAATGCAGAACCGTCAGCCGAGTTGGATATATACCTAGAACCTCCTCTTTCATCAGTGGGAGTGTTGGTCTAGGGTTAGAGCAGTGCGCTTGTGCTTTGAGATGGTTGTAAATACCGGGTTCGATCCCCAAGGGGGGGTTAAATGTAGAGAGGGAATTTCTCCAGTGTGCGTTCAATAAAGTTCAATTATTTTATCTTAATTTTTGTTTTTATCATTTGAACCTTATCCATCTTCAGTCGTTTGTCAGAGGTTTCTACTGTTCTAGGTTCCACTTAGATCTTCCAAATCCAGCTGAATGTTCTGCCAATAGAACAGAAATAAGCTGCAGGTTCTGTCAGGAAGAGAAAGACAGAACCGCTTTAACTCCTCCCCCTGTGCTTGTGTTGCAGGTCCAGTGGCCGTGCATGAATCCCAAATATAAAGTCAAGAAGAAGAACTACAAGAACTCTGGGATTGTTATTCTGAACCAGTGCAAGGTGACTCCCTGACTCTGATGTCTCCTCATTTTCTCCTGCAGGCTGACAGTCAGACCCATAGATTGTTAGAGGAAGCAATTATTCAGCTGGAATAACCTGGAATATGCTGCTGGAGCAGGAGGAGAAGCGGACAGGAAACCCTGTGGAACCCAGGGAAACCCTATGGAACCCTGGGGGAAGCCTGTGCAAACCTTGGAAACCCTGTGGAACCCCGGGAAACCCTGAGGGAACCCTGGGGGAACCCTGTGAAACCCTGGGGGAACCCTGTAGAACCCCGGGGGAACCCTATGGAATCCTGGGGGAACCCTGTGGAACCCTAGGGAACCCTGGGAAACCCTGGGGGAACCCTAGGGAACCCCGGGAAACCCTGTGGAACCCTGGGGGAACCCTAGGGAACCCCGGGAAACCCTGGGGGAACCCCGGGAAACCCTGGGGGAACCCTAGGGAACCCCGGGAAACCCTGTGGAAACCTGGGGGAACCCTGTGGAAGCCTAGGGAACCCTGGGAAACCCTGGGGGAACCCTAGGGAACCCCGGGAAACCCTGGGGGTTCCTGTGGAACCCTAGGGAACCCTGGGAAACCCTGGGGGAACCTGTGGAACCCTGGGGGAACTCTGTGGAACCCTAGGGAACCCTGTGGAACCCTGGGAAACCCTGTGGAACCCTGGGGGAACCCTATGGAACCCTGGGAAACCCTGTGGAACCATAGGGAACCCTGGGAAACTATGGGGGGAACCCTAGGGAACCCCGGGAAACCTTGGGGGTTCCTGTGGAACCCTAGGGAACCCTGGGAAACCCTGGGGGAACCTGTGGAACCCTGGGGGAACCCTGTGGAACCCTAGGGAACCCTGTGGAGCCCTGGGAAACCCTGTGGAATCCTGGGAAACCCTGTTGAACCCCCGGGAAACCCTGTGGAACCCTGAGAGAACCCTATGGAACCCTGGGGGAACCCTATGTAACCCTGGGAAACCCTGTGGAACCCTGTGTAAACCCTGGGGAACCTTGTGGAACCCCCTGGAAACCCTGTGGAACCCTAGGGAACCCTGTGGAGCCCTGGGAAACCCTGTGGAATCCTGGGAAACCCTGTTGAACCCCCGGGAAACCCTGTGGAACCCTGGGGGAACCCTATGGAACCCTGGGGGAACCCTATGTAACCCTGGGGGAGCCCTGTGGAACCCTGTGTAAACCCTGGGGAACCTTGTGGAACCCCCTGGAAACCCTGTGGAACCCTAGGGAACCCCAGGAAACCCTGGGGGGGGCATGGAACCCTGGGAAACCCTGTGGAACCCTGGGTGAAACCTATGGAACCCTGGGGAACCCTGTGGAACCCTAGGGAACACCGGGAAACCATGTGGAACCCTAGGGAACACCGGAAAATCCTGTGGAACACTTGGGGAACCCTGTGGAGCCCTGGGAAACCCTGTGAAACCCTGTGAAACCCTAGGGAACCCTGTGGAACCATGGGGGAACCCTGTAACTGAATGAATATCAGATAATATTCAGGCTGAGGACGCTCCCTCTTCTACACATTCCACCAGTTCCATCCTCAGCGAGGAGGAGAAACTGAATCATGGACCAGATGATTCCCTCCGATCTGCAGGCAGCAGAGAAACAAAGATCTTAGTTCGGAGGGCGCTTGGCATTGGATGATGGAATGAGAACGAGCCGCTGCCCTCCTTCCATCAGAACCACATGACGCGTGAACTTTTCCCCTGATCCAATTCTGTCAGAGCAAACCGAGCCGTGACAGACGGAGCTGGAACATTTTCTCCATTGTTAAAATCACTTGATTATATTTCAGGCTGCAACACATTCCCAGCTTCACAGCACTGTTCTCTCCCCTCCAGAACCACCAGAACCCAGAGTTTCTGGTGTCCATGGACTGACTTCCTTTGGGTCAGATAGACGGGCAGCTGAACGGATCATTAACCATTTCACTGGGGAGCTTTTTACGTTTATGACATCATCCTTTCGTCATCTTTCCTGTCCCTTCCTGTCTGAGCAAGACGTCCAGATCGACCCACAAAGCTTCACTGTTTTTACTGATGATGTTTCAGTGTTTCTAAGGTCATTATGAGTCCAGTTTTCAGAACCACTCAGAACCATGTTTTCCGGCATCAGTACCGGGAGCTTTATTCAGCACGCTCTTCTCTGATTGGCTGCCTCACTGCTTTCCCTTCCTGTCTGTAGATCATCAAGATGCACTCCTTCCTGGATTACATCATGGGAGGCTGTCAGATCCAGTTCACCGTAAGAACACACACACACATCTCTCTATGTTTGTGGGGACTTTCCATTGACTTCCATTCATTTCTACAGCTTGACAGTCATGCTAAACTCAATCTTTGACCCCTGACCCTAAAACAGCTCATGGCGTCCAGGCATCGGTCCTCACAACGTGCTATTTCCCCCGCCCCCCCGCCTGTCATAAAACTGCAGAAAAAAAACCCACTCAGGATTTCAGAGTTTGACAAAGGTCAGACCCAGACCAACGTCTTGCTTCACATTCCCGTCAGGGTCTCCCTGGCATCACCATGGTAACAGTAACCAAGGCGACTGCTTCAGCAGCCTCTGTGTCCCAGTTAGAGTCTCACTGGGATGCGTCCAGTGAAACCAGACGAGCTGATCTCTCACCACCAGGATTTGGCTCTGCACTCAGAACCAGAACCTGTCAGTGTCAGGCTGGGTCTGGGGTTGAAGAGGATCCAAATGCAGAGACTGAAGCTGAGGTGGTTTCTTGTAAGTTTAATCACAAAAGGTGGTGGAATCTAAACTAACAAAACCCACAAAAAGTCCAAAAAATACTTAAATCCAGAAATAAACTCACAGAAAGGGGCAATAAAGGATGGAAAAACCAGCTAACAGTGACTGAGTGACTAGGAGCAGCTGTGAACAGAGTCCAGGGCTGGACTGGGAGATTGTTTCAGGCCAGGAGTCAGTCTGTTTTGCTTTCTGAGGACCCAGCTGATAAAATAAACAGGCTTTTATCCACCAAAAAGTATGCTTTTCTTATATATTTGAATTCACCTTCAGCTTTGAAGGTGAGCTTCAGCTTTGAAGGTGAATTCAAATATATAAGAAAAAGAGGAGTGCGCTGCAATGATACAAAAGGCCAACCAGCTCCACAGGCAGACGAGCAGAATGGAGCCAGCTCCCATGTCAGAGGGATGAAGAGAGTACATCCAGTTAGTCACAGTCAGAGAAACAGGACTACACTGGGAAAACAGGCCAAGCTCAACATCTAGAAACAAAGGTGTTGATGGCAGCAGCACGGCCTGATTTCTTCTCTCCAGGATGGAGTCACAGCCAAACAGGAACAGACCAGATGAAGCTACTATGAGAAAAAGCAGAGAGAGCAGAGAGCGTTAGAGATTGAACTAACAGATTCTGCAGAGTGGGAGAATGGAGATAGAATGAAGCAGAATGATGAAAAAAAGGGGTCCTTATGTCACTCCAGCAGTCTAAGCCTATAGCAGCAGAACTATAGAGATAGCTCAGGATACCCTTTTATAAATACATGTTAATAAAATGATTCTATTTTGTATTTATTTTGATTCATTACTAACTTCCACGCAACATATTTATGTTATTTTTTTTGTTGAGAAGGATTGAGCATAACATGATAAGAATTAAATGCTCAGATTAAAACATTAAGTCAAATAGTCTTTATTCCACTTTTTTTTTATTGTTTTTATTGAAGCAAAATGGTAAGATAGTCACAATAAGGAATACAATTACTTTTTTTTTTTTTTTTTTTTTTTTGCACATTCTACTTTTGGGGACAATCATCAATACTTTTTGACTAAGAGGAAGTCAGTACGAAAAATTGCCCAAAGGGGAAGACAGGTCAAAAAAGGTTGGAAAACACCTGATTAATAAATCTGTTACTGTTCTCCATTTGGCTGCGTCCTCCTCCTCCAGCGCTTCTCTTTTTTGTCTCTCTCCCTCTCTGCACCTCCTTTCCTCCCGCTTTTACGACGCTTGTAGACCGATTCCATCGCTTCTTATCCTCACTGGCACCACCTGCTAGCTACACACATCACAGCAGCGGGGCCAGACTCACACCCATTCCTCCACACTCTGCTGCCTGTGTCTCTCTTCAGATTCTACTGGCCGAAGTGGTCTGGTCTGTCCCTACGGAAAAAGGATTAGGGCCTCTGAAAAAAAAAAAGTTAACTTTTATTTCAGTTTAATATGAGAAAAAAAGTCAGGATTCTGACTTTAAACTACTCAGAATTCTAATTTTAATCTCAGAATTCTGACTTTAATCTCCAGAATTCTGACAGCTAACTAAACATGTTAGCATCAAGCCATAACCATGTCTGTTTTTAGAGACTAGCTCTCTTGTTTTAATGACCTTCTGCTCCTCCATTATTGAGGGGACCCCTCGGGCACGACGTAAAAAGTTGCCTAATTACTTAATTTTTCCACCAATGTGTCTCTGGCCACCTCAAACAACTCACATCTTTGTCAGTGAAGCTGAAAGCTCCCACATCTCTTCTTCCTTGAAGGTGCCTATCTACATTAGATCCAAAATTCTGAGATTAAAATCAAGAATTCTGGAAAAAAGTCAGAATTCCAGAGATTAAAGTCAAAATTCTTAGATTAAAGTCCGAATTCTGAGGAAAAAGGCCCGAATTCTGAGATTAAAGTCAGAATTCAGTATTTTTTCTCACGTTATACCAAAATAAAAAT
>JAGKQL010000063.1:39763883-39780157 GCA_018398635.1 Cyprinodon brontotheroides
CGCCCCTTCCCAAAATTACTTCAACGGAAGGTTTCCAGATGGATATGCGGAGCAAATACATCTGGCGGAGTCAGGTTAGGTTGACGTTGCCATGACGATGTAACTTCCATGAATTTGTGTTGATTAGGCCTCAAAATAATTCAATTAGAATCCAAAAACATGTACTGGAAAAAATGTAAAATAATTTTCCAAAATATTCATAAGAAATGTATAAATTGTGGAAATATTTTTTTTAAAATCTCCCTCTCGCCACTAGGGGGTGCTGAAGTACCCCCACTCCCAGTTGCCAACGTAAGGATCACAAACAGTGATTGTAAATGAGTAATTCCTACTTAAGAACACTGAGATTTATTACTTGTAAATTTGTTATCCAGTCACAAATGTGTGATTTCTCTTATAAATTTGTGATTCACAGATTTGTTACCCTTAGTTGCAAATTTCAGATTTATGACTGTATTCCAGTATCGCTGCCAAGTTGCAACTTTTATTCTTAATTTATAAACTATTATTCTCACAGATGAATCATCTGATGTCACAGAAAGGAACAAACATTTTTTTTTTTTTTCCCATGTTTGGCTTTTTTATTGAGGGTATTTTCACCCCATACCGTGAGGAAATAAGGTCATCTAAGCTTTCGTTCCTCTGTGTGTCAATCTGGCTCTAAGAAATAGACTTTTCATCTATAAGTAATCATTTCTACAAGTTTAAAGATTCATTGATGTAAAAATAGCTCATTTTTCGTGATGTTGTTATTTTATTTATGTAGAAATCATTAAACCTGCTGAAACTGTGTTGTTCTTCGCGGCTCTAAGCAGCAGCTGATGAGCAGGACGGGTTCCGTGATGAACGATGTTCAGCAGGTTGGCGTTCTGTTGGGTTCCTCTGTTCACCCTGCGGTTCGCTGATAGGGCCTCCTGAAGGATCAGCAGAACCTGCTGTTAACACGTGTCGACACGCGTCTCTGAATGTTTGATCACAGCCCGTCTGCTGACTGAGACTCAGCCTGTTTCTCAGGGATCCTCTGGGATTCAAGGAGAGCTGTGAACATGGAAGCAGAAGGATGGAGCCGTCCGGCCCGGGGAAACAGAAGCAGGCTCAGATTCATCTTCTATCGTGTCTCTTTCTCTGGGAACCGCTGTAGCTCCCAGATCTGCTGTGGTCCTGCTTCATTCCAGTGACGTTACGCTACATGATTGGCTGAACGTTGCCACATGATGTTAACATCCTGGTTGCCCTGACAACGATAATAACATCACGCAGCCTCAGTGTGCAGTTGAGAGTATCTGTAGCGTTAGCGTGGCTAATGATGATGCATCAACTCTTTAACTCCTCAGCAATCCCTCACACTAAGCATGCCTTAGCGACAGTGGAGGAAAAACTCCCTTTGAACAGGAAGAAACCTCCAGCAGAACCAGGCTCAGTGTGGCTGACCATCTGCTGAGGCCACACTGGGGTTCAAGGAGACAGAAGCAGACATAGAAAAAGAAGCATAGATACAAAGGAAACACACAGCCAGGCAGACAAGCTCCGAGCCAGCTCCATGTCAGAGGATGAAGAGAGCACATCCCAGCCAGTCCTTAGAAGGCAGAACTTTCCTTCCAGACTGACATGATTGTTTTCTACCTTCGGCTACTTTAGATCGCAGAGGAAATGTAAAATAATAGCAAATATATGTAATAATATGTTGAGACTCCAGAAGAAATGTCATCCTTCAGAAACGGGTGCAACACAGTTTGTCCGAGTGGAGTTGCCATATATTGATGTCATAAGAAGGGGCGGGGCCCTGAGCAGATCCGGTACCTACGCCGTTTCTGTTTGTTTGTTCGATGAAGCAGAAACCGGAGCGTCTGATTGGCTGCTCTCCCTGCAGGTGGCAATCGACTTCACGGCGTCTAACGGCGACCCTCGGAACAGCTGCTCTCTGCATTACATCCACCCCTACCAGCCTAACGAGTACCTGAAGGCCCTGGTGGCCGTGGGGGAGATCTGCCAGGACTACGACAGGTGGGTCAGAAGATAGATCTCCGCTGTTGGAACTGCTGAACCCTGAGTCTAACTCAGAGATTGGTTTGAAATTGAACATTAAGAATTAAAACGGTTAAACAAATTCAACATCCTTGATTAATTTTGGGTTCCACAGTGGAATAACGACACAACAAAATGCTCGTAAGCAACATAAGCAACCAGTCCACTACTGACTGGACTGGTTAGTAGCAGCAACGTCCACCTTTCCCTCTTCTGTTCTTTGAAAGAACATGTTTATTTCCTGAAGTTTTTTCCGTTCTTCCAGCAGCTCTTCTTTCCTTTTTCTTTTCTGGAATCGGTTTTAGTGTAACATGATGTGACGTCTTGCGCACTGCACAGAGAAAGTGCCGCTCTGGGTCTCTGAGCAAGACCCTTAGCCCCGATTGCTCTCTGGGTGCCCCACGATGGCAGCCCACTGCTGAGATCAATTAAAAGTTCAATTATTAATTATTAAGCTCGGCCAAAATAGGAGATGATTTCCGTCGCTGGACATGAAGAAAACATCGCAAAAGAGTCAAATATATCAGACACCCTGATGTAAATTAACGCAGGTTTATGGTCAGCGTACGCGAATAACGGTTTATTTATGTACAACAGTAGAAAGCAGGAAAACATTTCATTAGATTTACATTACATCTAATATAATATCTATCCTGTCTTATAAAACAAACTTTAGGTTTAACTGTACTTCCAATTCAGACAAATCTATTGTAAAATTTAAAAGAAGTCAAAATTTGTAATCGATGACTTAGAGTAGTTGTAATTATGATTGAGATGCAGTCAGCCCGGCCACGTCGACCCCCCGACACCCCCCCCCACACCACCCGCCTCCCCCCAGGTCTGTTCCGCTGTCATTGAAGATGCTAACAGAGGTCACAAAAGGTCAGCATTCAGACTGGACTCCCGGCTCTGCTACAGTTGGATACCTTTTGGAACCAAATACTTGTTTGTTTGAGGTGCTAAGTGGGTTAGCCGCAATAGGCTACTTCCTTGTTTACCTCCTGCACACCTGCGCAGCATCCAGAGCATGTGAGCGGAGCGTGGAGCGAGGGGAAGTAATATGGTGGAGCTCCACTCGGTTCACATGCTCTGGCAGCATCGTACCTCCTTTGCTGCGGTAATTAACAGGAAGGTCTTTATTTATTAACAACCTTTGCAAAAACTAAAAGTAAAACACAAATACATCATTTGGCAGCAGAACAAATTAGTCTATCAGGGTGTAGATTCAATAAAGGTTTCATTTGCTCCTTTACAGCTATTTGTTTAGGGGCGGGGGGTAAGAACCGGGTCTCTGACACCAGAGACCCGGTTCTGCTGGACTGAAGCCGAGCAGGAAGTCGGTTTCCTGCTTCCTCTGAACCTTTTCTCTCTCCTTCAGTGATAAAATGTTCCCGGCGTTCGGCTTCGGCGCCCGGATCCCCCCGGACTTCAAGGTAACCCCCCCCCGCCGCTCCTCCCAGCATACCCTCTGCTCAGAGAAGCTGATCAGGATCTGTGTCTCTCTAACTGCGCGGGGCTGCATGCCCCCGCGCCTCCTGCTGGCCGCTCAGTCCTGGACCTGATGCTGCATTCAAAGCAGTTCTGATTGGCTCCATTTAGGGCCCACAGCCTGGAATCTCTCAGCTTAAAGGCTGCAGAGGATCAGAGTGATTTTTATTTCCCTTCTTGCAGAATAAAGCTGAATTAAAATGAGTGAAACTGACATGAATCCAACATCAGTCCAGAACCAGAACCGCCCTGCTCTCCTCTTTGATCCGAGATCAAAAGCAGCTTCCTGTTTCTCCTCGCAGGTCTCCCACGACTTCGCCGTGAATTTTAACGAGGACAACCCGGAGTGTGCAGGTAGGTGCAGAAGATGCTCCAGGCTGTGAGGTGACCACAGGCTGGTGGCGTCCTGATCAGCGCTTCTAGATTCTACTTTCTATGAACATTAATGATGAGGGATTAAATCAGAGGTGAAACCAGGAAGATGTAAAAAAAAAAACTAAACCTGAAACTGCATCCTGGTATTTCTGTCTCCATGACGACGACCTATAAATCATGGATGCAAAGGACAGATCAGAGCTGCTGTCCTTCATTGATCAAACTGATGCTTTCATCTGCTGATGGCTCCTCTGTCTACATGCTGACCTTCTGGGTGATGTTTCCTCCCCCCCATCAGCCCCCCTGCTCTGGGTAAAACTCATCATCAGCAAACGAAGAAAAACTGGAGCTGGATGGAGATTTCACTGTAGAAGCAGAAACGTCAGTTTGAGGTTAAACAATCATCCAGAAGCTCAGGGATTTTTAGGCATTACTGCTTTTTTATTCTTTACAGAATACAAAACCAGTACTTATTTATGATATATTAAAGCTGTAGGGAAATCATATTTAAATGTCAAATCATTCTGGCTTAAACATGTATATAAAATGTACTCTTTATCAGACCATATTGTCCCAAAATTTAGAAACTTTTTTTAAAAATTAAAAAATCCTCTTAAATCCTGTCTTAAAATCTGTGTTTTTCCCCGTTATCTTCTGCAGGCCAGTTAGTTCTACGTCAGCCAGAACACCTAAATTCAGCCAATCATATATCAACGGTCATCTGTCAATCAATTTTTTTCAGTCATAGCATCTTGATTCATGTGTGTTAAAGCTAATATACGCAACGGTGAAAATCAGAATCCTTTCCTTTCCCATTGAGTTAAGGCCCCAGTGTTCACAGGGATGGACGCCTGTGTCTTCTTCGCAGGCGTAGAGCTAACAGAACTGGCAGCGCTATGCGAGGCAAGGGCTCAAACATGTACGGCTGGAAGCCTTCTACACCAAACCAAGCTTCTGCACCAACCCTGGCGTCCTCTTCCACAACATCTTCGCCCCCGCTTTGCTCCCTCTAAATAAAAAATGGATGACGGAGGAGACTCATCCACGACCTCCGACACTAAACTCTCCTCCTCTTGCATGTTTCCGCTTTCTGTCCATAGCGCCCCTTTTGACAGCCGCGTCGTTTCTAAGACACCGATTTAGCGCTACTTGGTCCGAATGGAATTTCCCATTGGGAACCTGCTAGCACTAAGATGCTAACTGGTTAGCAAGATGCTTCCGACAAACCCGCCACAACCAAATGTATCTTGCAAACCTCCACGCCACTACAATCCATCCCCTTGATAATCAACCAATCACATTCACTTTATTCACTCGTGTAAAATCGGGCACCACTCGGGAGAATTCGGAACTGCAGCCGTTGGAAAAGCTGCTTCCCTACGACTTTAAGTGGAAGTAGGCAGACCAGGTATTATAATGGATGTGGGATTAAAAGGATAGGGTGCGATCGAGGATGACACCCAGACTCTTTTGGGGGGACGGTGAGCTGGAGGAGCTGTCGGTTTTGGAAGTAGTTGATTTAGCGCCAATAAGGAGAACCTCAGATTTATTACTGTTTAATTGAAGGAAGTTGTTGGTGAACCAGGGTTTTATTTCAGAGATTCAATCTGTGAGGGAGGCAGGCGGAAGAGAAGGCAATGGTTTTGTGTTGAGGTAGAGCTGGATGTCATCGGCATAGCAGCGGAAGTGGATATTAAATTTGCGGAAGATAGTGCCTAGGGCAAGGGTGGGCAATTCCAGCTCCCGGGGGCCGGTATCCTTCAACTTTTAGATGTGCCTTTGGTTCAACACACCTGAATCAAGTAATTAGTTGATTGAGAGGACTTGTGAGAAACTGACTGCATACTGAGGAGGTAACTCAGCCATTTGCTTCAGGTGTGTTTGATAAAGGATGGATGTAAAAGTTTCAGGATACTGGTCCTCAGGAACTGGAATTGCCCACCCCTGGCCTAGGGGAAGGTGGTAGATGATGAAGAGGAGGGGCCCCAGGACAGAGCCCTGAGGCACACCTCAGGTGACGGGGAGGGGGTGGATTGGAGGGTCTTCAGTTGAATGAACTGAGTGCGGCCAGAGAAGTAGGAAGTAACCCAGTCCAATGCAGTAGCTTTGTTTTGACCCGGTCCGTTTCGGTCCTTCAGGTATTCAGGGCGTGGTGGAGGCCTATCAGGCATGCCTGCCCAAGCTGCAGCTCTACGGTCCCACCAACATTGCCCCCATCATCCAGAAGGTGGCCAAGTCCGCCTCACAGGAGGTCCACACCAAAGAGGCCATGGTGAGCCTTGATCCGTTTGTTCCCTCCAACCAGTCTGAACTGGAACTGTGTTAAAATCCCATCCGATTCCTACTTCCTTACCTCAGGCCTACTTCATCCTGCTGATCCTGACCGACGGCGTGATCACGGACATGGCCGACACCAGGGAGGCCATCGTCCAGGCCTCGCACCTGCCCATGTCCATCATCATCGTGGGGATTGGGAACGCTGACTTCGGAGACATGCAGATGCTGGACGGAGACGATGGGATCCTGAGGTCCCCCAAAGGAGAGCCCGTCCTCCGGGATATCGTCCAGTTTGTCCCATTTCGAAACTTCAAACATGTGAGTTCTCCAAACACAAAAACTCCACGTTACAAAAGTTAATTATTATTTATTTAAAAAAATCATATTTCTAAAACTCTGAGGGGTTGTGACATGTAATATTATCTGTGACTCGTCTTTCATGATCCAAGATGGCTGCCCTCTAGGCACGTCGGCCAGCATCCAATGATGCCTCTACACATATAATGTCTATGGTTTGAACCACTTTCAGTTATTTATAGAGCCAGAGGAGAACCCACAGGGTTCCGTTCAGAGCTTCTACCTGGAAGAGCAAAGTGTTGGAACATCACAGCGTTTCCCTGAAGTTTGTGACGAGTTTGGAAAGCAGTGAATCACAGAAAGTTCACACTTCCTGATCAAAGCAGGCAGACAGAGACGGCTTTCCACTCCGCCTCCTGATCTTCGCTGCCCATCGCTTCTCCTCTAAACAGACGTTCGCTCTTTATAAACCCTGACAGAACGACACTCCGCTCTACAACATAATGAATATGTTTCGCTTCTGGGCGTAATCTTCGTGATGGATGTGGGTTTTTCTTTGTTTGCTCCCAAGAGGCAAAGAAATGGACTCTGACTGCAGAAGAAGAAGGCAGGGGGGAGTCATTTCCTCATCCAGGGAAGAAATGTCAAAGAGTGAGAAATGAATTTGGTTATAACTTATTTCAGCACATCAGCTGAGGGCGTATTTTCCTCATCGGGTCCTTAGATCAACTAAACTTCAACAATGAACAGAATGAATGTCAGCATTAATCAATCGAAAGATAAAGCTTCCCTATAGAAAATCATCAGTAAGATGCTGGAAATCTGATGCATTAGAGATTGAGGAATTTCTACATCAGTCTAAACCAGGAGTCACAACCTAAACTGTTCAAAGAGCCAAACTGGACCAAAATACCACAGAAGTCAGATCTGTAAGGAGCAGCAAAAATGTAAAGGTCTGTAAAATGTAAATCTGTAAATGTACAGTATATTAGCCCACTGCAGTGGCTCCCTTTGTTTCTATGTACCTCATGGAAAAACAGTCTAGCAACAAGTATTGAAATGTGAGCAACATCAGATAATATTCTTCAACTTATGAACAAAAATAAAAGTACATCCACGTTCTCATAATATAAACTTACTCAAAAACTGTGTCGCTTCCAGCAGATCTTTTTTCCCCTCTGTTCTTACGTGCATAGTACGTACAAGCAAACAAAAAAAAACACGTTTAGAATTATAGCATGCAGGAAGCATTGACTTTGGTAAGGAAGACTTCAGGAACGATGTCCTCCAGACAGTTGCACCATGATGGCCAGGACCACGTTTGGTGGAAACCTCCAGGAGGAGCTCAGCTAAAACACGTCTGACCAACTGTGAGGCACGGCGGTGGAGGAGTGATGACTTGTTTAGATCCTTGCTGTCATTGGGCAGATTGATGTTCATCTGTAACCTGACTCCACTAGATGGATTTGCTCCACATATCCATCTGGAAACCTTCCGCTGAAGTAATTTTTGGGAAGGGGCGAAAATACTGGTTAGCTGATTGGCCTATGTTGGTGATAGACGGGCCAAATAAACCAATCAGATCAACGGGGCCACATGACGCATCAACAGAGCTACGTACTTTAAGAGGAGCCACCTGTGATGATAGATCAAACTCTTGCCGAAACTAAGTCGGGAGAAGAAGAGCAAAACATCTTTTTCCTCTGAGAAAAGCTTCCTCCCAGAGGCAGTAAGTGTTTTGCTCTTCTTTTCAGTGAAGAAATACTCTGTAATTCCCTATAAAACTTTGCTTCGATAGCTACGCTTAACGCTTAGTTTCATCGGCTGAAGCCGCCTTATGTTCTTTTAGACTGAACTGTCACGCTTCTCGTTGGGCTACACCTCAACCCGCTTCAAAGCCAACGCTGATTGGACGCTCGCTTGGTGAACGGCCTCCAAATTTTCTTCAACGGAGAGTCTCCAGACTCAGTCTGCTGAAGTTGAAACCTGAAAGCTCGCGAGATCAGGATGGCCTCACGAGGCTAGTTCATCTGTCCAACGGCTGAAGTTGGGAGCAAACTGGGTAATAAGCAGAACCATGATCCATTAAACAGTAGTATAGTAGCCAAGTTTCAGCCTGATCCTGCGTCCTGCATCGCACGACCCCCTCCCAGTCAGGAATCGCAAGGTTGGGAGAAAATCAAACATGATTGAAATTCAGTCGGCCGTCGTAATGCGGTCGTGGAAAAATCCTGCTGTGGAAGCAGAGCTATGAGCCGATTTACCAGAACCTCAAGAACTGTGCAAACTAGGGAGTTCTTCTTCTTCCAGACTGATGAGTCCAACCAGCGCCATCTCTCGCCGCTGAGTCGGACTTGTGGTTTTTAGACGTACAGTGTCAGCAGGTAGATCATCAGAGCGTTGGGCCACACAGTGTGAGAACAAAGGTCGCGAGCTGTGAACTTTTAAAGCCCGTGGTTTGGTCGTAGAGTTTGAGCTGTAGCCGCATGCCAAGATTTAACAAATCGCATAGTTTATGACCGGCTTTAGAGAATGAAGGTTCTGCAGTTGCCTAGTCAAAGTCCAGACCTCAGCCTGACTGAAATACTGTGGCGGGACCTTCAAAGAGCATCCAAATACGTTGGAGGAGAACTTCTTCAAATTAGATCCTGGTTCCTACAGGTTCTTCCTGCTGATGGAGGTTCTACCGTCTGCTGGGTCCCAGGTGGAACCGGTCTTCCATCTAATTCTCAATCCTGTCTGTCCTCCTCAGGCGTCTCCAGCTGCTCTGGCGAAGAGCGTCCTAGCAGAAGTGCCCAACCAGGTGGTTGACTACTACAACAGCAAGGGCATCAAGCCCAAAGTGCCCAGTGAATACCAGTCTTCCAGGCCGTTCGGGCCCTAAGCTCCGCCTCCACAGCGGCCCAGCAGAAGCACCTCATGAGAACTTCACCAAATGTTTACTGTTACATGTTCTTCGTTGAAGCGGACGCTGAAGGTGACACTGCTCAAACGTCTTTGCAGTTTCACTCGGTTCTGACAACAAAGTTTTAACAGAAGGAACTTTTTAGAACCCTCATGGTTCCTGGTTTTCCTTCTGCTACTTCAGTACCTGAACTTCCATGATTTCAAATAAGTTAGCTAAAGGTAGCTTTCAGATGTCATTGTTAGTTTTAGATCATTTCTTTGATGGAGGATCCTTCTGTGGCTCACTGCTCTCTAAGAACCATATAGGTCCAGAGTCAGTTCAGTCTGGAGAAAAGGTTCAGGTAAGTTCTCAGCTGTTCACTTTACTGTAGGAAGGACCCTTACAGCAAAGTGGGTTTGGGAGCAAGTGGAGGGTCACAACGTTGTTTTCCTCAGACTTTCCTTAAAAGTTTAATCACTACAGTCTACAGCTATTTAAAATGTTTTTATATATACCTTAAATTTTGGGCAGGTATGCATATAGTCCAAACTAGTGGAAGCTATTGCATTGTTGCATACAGCAAAATCCAATTTGTTGAACATTGCAATGGAAAAACAACACAGGAACAAGGGAGAATTTAGAGAAGCCAATTAACTGCGCTTATGTTATTCCACGCCACAACGCCAGAGAAGGCAATCAGGAACTAGCTGTGGGTCTAGATATGGCCGAGGCGGCGAGGAATTTGGGGGCAAGTTTGTGTGACAATGGAGGGACATGAGGGCCAAAAGAGCGGGATCCAGGTGGAAAAATGGTCCCAGCGTCTTATAGCACACCTCAGCTCTTCTAGCTGGTCCATCTTCACCAGTCATTTTCCACAATGGCGGTCAGACAAACAAAACAAGTCGGTAAGGTACCAAACAGGAAATACGTATAATGTAGAGCAGATATAGATTTGACCAATCAGAAGTCTCCCTGTCTGTGGTCACCTACAATTTTGGAGTGTACCGCAGAAGGGGCGGGGCATATTTATGCGTTAACTACGGCGACGCATCGAGACGACCTGGTTTCATGAGTATAAATCATAGCCTGGAATTCCATTCCGAACTTAGTCCCACGTTTGAGGTCGGGAAGTTCGGTCTGGCATTGCTCAATAGCAGTAGCTGCCGAAAGTATGCTAAAGCACAATATCCGGCGGGCCAATCAAATTGTCAGGGCGAGGCTTTATACGGATGATGGACAGATGATCAACACAATCGTGACAACGTATGTCACCAAAGCGCGGGGTGTGACAACAACAATGGCTGCCGCTGGAGAGTTGAGGTGAGTAGATTCTGCTATTAGGTCTGTTCTAGAAGATATCGAAACAGCAAATTAATTTTTAAAAGAGGAACAGAAAACGCGATCAAGGCTCATCTTCTTATTCTAGAGGCGCAACTGCACGCTTTGATTTTTGTTGACAACAACTATGCGCCGCTTAAACATACGTCACGCACTCTCGTTGCTCTTATTGGTTGTAGGTTCATCCAATTGAGTGCAGAGGCATTTTTTTCCTGGTTCGCTCGAAACACACGCCCCATAATCACAGCTCTATGGAGCAAGCATCAGACTCATATTTCAGCCTAACATTCATGTTTTTGGACTTTGGGAGGAAGCCAGGGGACCCGAAGGGAACCCACGAATGCAAACTCCATGCAGAAAGATCGCGGGCCGGGAATCGAACCAGGAACTTTCCTGCCCCTCTGAGCAGCCATGCCAAGTGAGCGACTGCATAGAGGAAACGCACATTACAACTGTAAAGCTAAATTACTATTACTATTTCCATGCAGCTACTTTGTTGGTATATTGATATTTTTTATGGTATAAAATGAATAAAGTACACCTGAGTGGACGGATAAATGTTTCCTTATAGAATATAGATAGAAACAAGATTTTTTTTCAAACCTTGTTTTCCATTCCTAAGGATGTTTAAAAACACGTAGTAAACATATCCTTATAGAGTTTATCATAATTTATGATAAACGTCCTGGAAACTTTTTAAAAACAGCCAAAGAAAGACAGCGACCTTGAAAGTCTTTAAAATTTTTCTTCATTTTTTCTTTTGCCTGCATTGCCTCTATGCAGTCGCTCAGCTAACACGTGCGAGACGCCCTGGCGCTGCGATCCTGAGTCACATAACTCATCTGGTTAGCTAGTAAATACCAAAAAAACGCTTATTTACAGGATTCCAAATGAAAATGTTTTTGTTTTCTTGGTAAGAGTTTGGTTTGTTTATTAGAAACTTTTTTCTGTGGACTTTAATTTTGCGTTATTCTTACAATGAAGACACTAAAAGCACAGTTGGCTGTTAAATCTGTACTTTTATCACGGTTAGCCACATTCAGGATGAAATGACTCAAAGCTACAACATGCTTTAGCCGTTTTACATGCTAAGTCAATGGTTGACATGCATGAAGGTGCATCAAAAGGTCCTGCAGCATCTATAGCAGCAGGAGCAGCAACTCATGAGCATCTGAGCATCTGAGGCACACGACGACAACACATGACCAGCACGCCGCCGAGAAAACCGCGAAAGATGAGAAGTTGATTGAGGCGATGTGTGTGACACTATTTGTTTAAAGTGGAACATCTATAATTGGAAGTGGGAAAATCTATTCTTTGCACCAAAAACACTGTAAAAATGAGCAAAAAAAGCATTTATAACTTTTTTGCAAACAAAAAAAAGTAAACCTTATCTTTTAAATTCTGGAGGTAGCACACATATAATCCCTGTCTTTGTCAGAATTCAAATCAGCGATTTTAATCTAGATTCATCTAGGATAATTCCAAGATTACAGTGAGATTAATCTAGATTAAATCTATGCCCCCCACTATTTAAAAGTAAATTAATTATCTTTCTATTCATAAACACAAGTAAAGTAAAATAGTTCAGATGTTGAGAGGACTGCGGCAACCAGCTGACCACGAGGTTAACTGCAGATGGGCTAATGTTAACATTAGCTAACGTTAGTCCGATCCTGCAGTGGCCAGGGCTGCTAAAGTTAGCCCTCTGCAGTGGCCAGGGCTAATGTTAGTCTGTCTGCAGCGGGCAGGACTAACGTTAGCCGCTTCCGCAGCAACCAGGGCTAACATTAGCCCGCCTGCTGCAGCCAGGGCTGACATTAGCCCGCCTGCAGTGGCCAGGGCTAATGGTTAGCCCTCTGCAGTGGCCAGGGCTAATGTTAGTCTGTCTGCCAGCGGGCAGGACTAACGTTAGCGTCGTCTGCGGGTCTGAGGTCCGCGTTAGCCCGCCTGCAGCAGCTGTGACTAAGCAGTTCGCCTGTCTGCAGCCAGTATTAACGTTAGCCCGCGCTGAACGCCACTGTGAGCTGACGATAGCCCGCCTGCAGTGGCCAAGGGGCTAAAGTGCGCCGATCGCCAAGGCGGCCAGGGCCCATGCATTAGCCCGCCTGCCTGCGACCAGGGCTAAGGATTGTCGCCCACCTGTGAGCGCCAGGGCTAAAGTTAGCCCTCTCGCGGCGGCCAGGAGCTGGCGTTAGCCCGCCTGCAGCTGCCAGGGCTAATGTTAGCCCCTCTGCAGCCGGCCAGGGCGAGTTAGCCCTCTCAGCGGCCAGGGGCTGGCGGACTCAGCCTGGCCTGCAGCGGCCAGGGCTAAAGGCAGCCCGTCTGCACGTGACGTTGGCTAACGTTAGCCCGCCTGCAGTGGTTGAGGCTAATAAAAGCAGTCCGTCTGCAGCGGGCAGGACTAACGTTAGCCCGCTCTGCAGCGGCCAGGGCTGACATTAGCCCGCCTGCAGCGCCAGGGCTAAAGTTAGCCCTCTGCAGCGGCCAGAGGCTAACGTTAGCTGCACCCTCTCTGCATAAACGCGGTGTGAAGGACCGCTGGCTCTGATGGAGGTTTGATTGTTTTATTTGGCAAAACATTCATTTGATTTGTGTTTTTCTGACTGTGTTCATTATTATTCTTCCACCAAATGAAAAAAGTCATACTTTATTATTATCTATAGACTATTAATAGCAGGAGGTGAAATGCAGCTCCAGGCTAGCTTTGAATGTGGTGATGTCATCAGTAGCTTCGGAGTCCAGACTTTCCTGGGTTCTTCTCTAGAACAGACTTGGCGAGAACACGAGTCCATACTCTCGTTCTAGTGAATTGAGAATCGGACTCAGTTTAATGTGTTTTTAGCGGTTCTCCTCTCTGTGTTTGTTACATCGTTCTTCAGGGATCACTGGTTGAAATGCTTTTGAACATCTGCTTTAGAGGTATCAGTCTGTCAAAGAAACTAAAAGTTTTATTTGGGTTCTGACCGTTGGACCACATTAGAATTGGTGCAGTACCACCGCCTGGCACCTAGGAGTCACTGTTGCTACTCAGTGATGTTTTTGGTACCGCGCAACTAAAACTCAAGGTTTATTTACTTGAAGCAGATAAATATCTTTAAGGACCCTTTTGCTACCCTATTATTAATCCCCACAAAATAAAGTTTAAAATAAACATCTTAGTGAAAAAGTGCTCAGATTCTAATTAGATAAATTATTGAATGATTAATCATTTACAATTAATTGAAATATTTATCTAATGCATAATTTAAGTATTAATTAGACAATTCCATTGAAAAATTGACCATTAAACAATTAGATGTCCCCTTATGTAATTAAAATAGATTTAAAATGATTATTGAAGAATTACATAATTAGAAATTAGTCAAAAAATTAATTACTGTACTTTATTTTTCTACCAATTATCCTGGCTGAACCAGTCCTATAGTTCAAGTACTTTTAGGATCATCCTTCTGTAGCAGAACCGGGTTTCCATCTTTCATCCTCCTGCCTGAGAAGTTCTGGGTTCAGAACATTTAATGTGAAAATGCGAAGTGTAGCACCTTCAGCGCCTGCTGTGCATGCAGGCCCGAGCGTCGGGCTGAGCAGATCGCCTTCAGGTGATGTGAAAAGCACATAAACACGACCGTGACCAATCCAAACGCTGCTTCCCTGCAGACAGCATGCCATGCAGGGAACCAGCAGCAGAAGGAATGTATGAACCCTCCTCCCCACTCCTCCTGTTTTTATAAGGCTATATTCAAGTTTTGCTAAATTTTTCGTAAAGTTCGTATTATTGTAAAGCATTTTGGATCCGTGTCAGATGAAAACGTGAGCTGCCTTCAGAGATGTTTGCATCCTCTGCTGTTTTTTTTCTTTCAAACACTGAGGCAGGTGCATGATGTGTTTGTTGTTTTGCATGCAAATCTCCATGCAAGTTTCCTCCCTGGTCCCTAACAGCTCCTGGTAGATTTCTTAGTAGTGGCGTGGAAGTAAAATGAGTGATGTTTCCAGTGACAGCAGCCTGCTCTACTCTCCAGCATGTTCACATGTAAATGAAATGATGTGAGTAGATTAAAGAGCACAAATTAAAATCTTTAGAGTATGGTGATAGATTTTGGCCTCTATGTGTATCAACTGCCACTGTCCTTCCACTTTCACTTCTTTTGACTAACGTAGCCATGGCGACAAATTGGTTCTGAAGTTATTGGGGGAAAATCTGCGCTCGGTGAATGAGGTTGAATAACCACTCGAAAAAATAAATCTTCTGTAAAAGTCAATGCAAATGTTGGATATCTGCGTAGTTTTTTTTCTTTAATTTTCTGTATTAATTTAGTTTTTTAGGTCAATTTAAATGAATGTAATACTATCCAAAATTCTGTTCTACAGATTTTGCACTCTACACTTATAAGTGTAAAGTGCACTTATGGAGTAAATGTTGTTCCATTATTGCTGCAGAGAACACTATGGTAGATCAAAAAAAAAAAGAAAAAATGCAAGGACTAAACTTAAAAAAAACTGTTTTTTTTACTAAATTTTGAGAGTACATTTATTTTCTCTGATTTAGCTGTTTTTGTTTTTTCAAAAATTTATATATATATATTTCACAGAATTTTAAGTTTCAAGGTTGATTTTTAAAATTGTCTTTTGATATTTTTTATAGATGTTATCAATAAAAAATCTTTTCTCAAATTTCTTTACCACAGATCCCATTTATACGGTGGCTGAGAAGTGCAAAACACATTTACAATTCAAAAACACATTAACAAATAAAAAACAAAATAACATTTTTAAGAAACAAAATTAGATTTTATGAAACAAATGTATTTTTGAAAAAAAAAGTTAACATTTTTTAAAACAAATTTACATTTTAGGAAACAAATTCACATTTTAAATAAGTTAGATTTTAGGTGAGAGAAAGTTTCATTTTAGAGAAAAAAAATACATTATAGGGAAACAGCCGCAGCCACGAATTGAGCTCGGCCCCTGCTGCTTGGTCCTGCCACCTGGTACGCGTGTCCCGTAAAAGTTCCAGAGACCTGAAATTTGCTCCACAATAAGGGCAAAACATTGTTCCGCTAGTGTACACTCAAGAAAAACAGCTTCAGTGCACTTCTTTCCATCTAAAATCGCCACTGACTTTCCACGTGAAGCAGGAGGACTACAGATTGAGAAGCTGTTTGCATACTACAAGTCAGGGTAATGGTGGACGCCACATCCGGCCACTGGGACATTCCCCTTCCCTGTAGCCGTCTTTTGTTAATTTGGTTTTTGGCTATGTAACTGTGTTTTTCCACTTGAAGTTTTGTCTTTGCACTTGTACAAGTATTTCCGAACGGTAAATTTTTTTTTAGATGTAAATTTGCTCTCTCTATGATGTATTTTTTTTTTCTAAAATGAACGTCTCTCACCTAAAATCTAACCCCTGAACCCCACGTGACCCAATCGGGTGGGTCCAGCTGGGCAGCATGCTGACCTCGTAATCTTAACAAACCCCCAGTATTGATGTAAAACACATTTGGCACAGTTTGACATTATGGATAAATGTGCCAAAATGGCCCCTCCGCCTAAGAAATTTCTCACTAATACCATTCTAAAATAAATATGA
>JAGKQL010000063.1:39790045-39815534 GCA_018398635.1 Cyprinodon brontotheroides
TGAGTACAGTAACGAAGTATTTGTACTTCGTTACTTCCCATCTCTGGTTTTGTGGGTACTCTAGCCAAGCTGAGTTTTTCTAAATCAAACTGAGTTCTTGTCAACCCGAGTCTTAAATTCTTGTTTTTGTCTTTGTAGCTTCAATTCAGGGAAGTCATCCTGCAAACTGGATGTTTCGGACCTTCTCTCCCTGAAGGATCAACGGAGCTTCAAACTGAGCTGAGGATTTAAACTAGTGTTGCACCCGATACGTATAGCAGTATCGGACGGGGCCCCGATACTGCCCTAAAATGGTGGTAATGGGTATCGGCGAGTACCAACAAATAGGACACCGATACCATTTTGAGAGCCATAATTTTATTCAGCTATTGTCACCCACTCCTGGTAGGCAATAAAAAGTTCTACTGGATTCACTTTCTGTATTAGATTTTTTTTCCTGCTTCAGCAGCAGCTTGACAAAGCCATGATGGTACTTATTTTACATTATTATGGTATCGGTATCGGCCGATACTGAACAGCTAGGTATCTGTTATCAGGTATCGGGCCAAAAAATGGCATCAAGCGCCAACACTAATTTAAACTGGAGGTTTGAATCCACTTCCCCTCAAGAGAGATCGCTTGAGCTTCACACTGAGCAAGGGATTCATCTCCACTACGACCCGTCTCAAGTACCTGGGTAAACCCTGTCTGCCCTCCAACCGAATCAGAATCACAGACTGGAGTCAAAGAGTCAACAACTTCTCTGGAAACGTGAGTCAGCAACCAAATTCTCCTCTTCAAGTTCAAGAACCAAATTTCCTACTGAGCCTGAACTAACGCTGTGTCTTCCCCTCACTTTTCAGTTCCTCGCTGAGCAGTGTTCAGAGCAACACTTGATTCTGCATTATCTCTTCAATAAACCTGTTAAACTTTATCCCTGGTCTCTCTGAATTGGTTTCTCTGCATGTGGCTCCGGAGCTCTTGATAAAATCATGACAAGAGCTTCATTCCCAGGACCAAAGAAGGGAAACTTCTGACCAGCCTTTTTGTAGAATCTCCATGTAACTAAATTCCTCTCAGCTTCCTCGTGTTAATATATTAGTAATATGACTCAGAGATAAACTTGATAAGTGAAACATACGGGGGAGGGGGTGTTTCAGACAGAGCAGCTGCTCGCGCAGCCACTGACGCTCCCGCTGTCAGGAATCAACATGGAAAAATATGAAGAAACGAGGATCCGTTAAGGAGTCTCTGGAGGGTTGGTTTACTGCTCCAACTTTAAATAAATATCCTAATAAAACTCCCACAAAGGCTCCACTATCATAATTGTTCTCCAGTGGATTAAAACAAAGCTGTGAGTTAAAAGAGGAAAGCCAATTAGTTTTATTTTGAAGTTTCCGTGTGTGTGTGGGGGGGGTGGCGACTGGCTGAGGATGAGAGCTGCCATGAGGCTGATTGTTATTTATGAACCTGTCATATTTCATCCGTCAGACGTGTGAAGCAGCAGAAAACAAACACGTTTAACCGTTTTTTTCTAATGGAGCCGCTGTCATTCTCCGACGCTCATTAACAATTGTTCCGTCTCTCTTGGAGGCTGTGGGACGGTCTGGTCAGAACCAGAACCCCCGGCTGATAAGCAGCTCCATCACCCTAAACAAGTGGAAGGACGCTAATCAAGCAGCATCTCCAGAGTTTGTCACACAGACGTGTTTCTGTCAAATATGTTTCCATCCAAGAAGAAGCTGCAGCACCTTCACCTCTGACCCCAGAAGATATGAGAGGTAGATGTTTTCCCCAGAGACAGCCGAGGACGTCTCCCTGTGGACAGTTTTAGGCACACATCCTCATCTAGACGCTTTTATTGCAGCTGTCCCACTTTGAAATCATATCATCTTCTCTACCGGGAGAATATTTCCGTCCTTCAAGTTTTGCTTCATGTCAGATGTTTCCTATCCTGTCAGTGAGATCTGATGAAGGTTTCTAATGACCTGAGTGAAGATGCCCCCCTCTCTTCAAATCAGACAAAATTAGTGTCAAACGCTTGTGCAGCAAAAATTTTCGCTTGTGCCGCTTTCATTTTAAAGAGATATAAAGAAATATTTCTAGAGGCCATCAAAGGGCCCACCTTCTTCAAATCAGACCAAATGGGTGTCGCTAATCCTAGTTCGCCAGCAGCAAAAATCGCCATTTGTGCCGTTTCTTTGGTTTTGCAAGATATTAATGAAAATGTAAAGGTCAAAAGGTCAACCAGCCCCCCCACCTTCTTCAAATTAGTGTCAAACGTTTGTGCAGCAAAAATTTTGTTTGTGCCGCTACCATTTTAAAGATATAAAGAAATATTTCCAGAGGTCATTAAAGGTCAATTAACTCGGCTCCATTTGTGCAGCAAAGATTTTCGTTTTTTGCCGCTATAATTTTTTTTACAGTTTAAAATAATATAATCATAGCAACTTAGAATTTACGGTATTATATGAAATTGGCAGAGTTTCATGAATTAACAAATGTTCACTGACCTTTGATGGCTTTTACAAACAATTATTAATATCGGCATTAAAATGATAGCAGTACAAAAGAAAATGTTAGATAGATATTTTTAAAATATGCATTTTTAAATTTTTTTATATATTTATTTTAAATATATTTATATTTAAAATTAATTATAAATTTTATATTTTTATTATGTATGTAAAGAGTGAAAAATATATAAATACCTTTAAATGATATTAATAATATCTTTGCAGAGGTCATCAAAGATCAGCTAACATTCATTTTGCTGCACAAAACATTTCCGACACTACTTTGTCTACTTAAAATTGGTTTTTAACATTAGCCTTATTTTTCATGTGCCCAGGATGAATCGGTCGATCGACACCGTGCTCTTCGATTTATTGCCTCTGTCTTCAGCTTTGGCTCATGCAGGTCTTCTCGGCCAGCCAGAACGGCTTCATAGCATGTCCGATAGACAAACTCTTAAAACAACCTCAAACGCTTCTTTTTAAAATAGCAATTTCACCGTCGTCAGCTTTGTTCACCATGTCTAAAAAGTTTCAGAAAGAAAACGCTCCTGTCTCTTCTTATTTAGCATTTTGTAAATCCCAGAACTATTTCCTTTTTCCGATACATCACAACCGCTTTATAAACTTCCGGCCTCTGTTCAATCTGAAGCTGCACACTCCAGACCACTAGTTGGCGACGGTATCCTCTACCCACAAACTCAAAGTCCAATATGTCCTCCCCTCAAGAATCCACCCTTCGATTCCATTTTCAGAGTTTTTTAAAGTGTTTAACACAGGAGACGCGGTAGCACCTCGAACATCGCCGGGAGTACACAGAGTGAAGCAGAAACACTTAGGCCCTTGCAAAAGACTACAACTAAGCCGCAAACAGGCCCCATTTCCTTCGCTTCCTCGTGTATGAGGATATTGACTATTCCAACAGAACTCAATGGGATTTACAAAATGCTAAATAAAACACTACAGGAACGTCTTTTCTTTACGAAACTTTTTTTGGAACGTCATTGAACAGCGCTGACGACCCGGTGAGTAGCATATTTAAAAAAAGAACGTTTAAGGTTGTTTTAAGGACATTATCGGACATGCACTATGGAAGCCATTCTGAAGCAGCCAGGGGGGGATTCTGCATGAGCCAAAAAGCAGAGACAGGACCAATTGTCAAAATTTTGGTGTCGATCACTCGATTTCATCCTGGACACTACAGAAAATGGGCTTAAAGTGTTAAAAACCGGAATTTTCCTTTAAAGATGGTGGGGGGGGCAACTTCACTCAGGTTTTCTACCGCTACATTCAAACTGCAAGCAGCAGAAGCAGCGGAAGCATCTAGTTTAGATGCAAAGTCGTGTTTTAGAAGCAGCAGCTGCTGGAGTTGGAAGAATTGAACTTTATCTGCTGGACGCGCCACATCAACCAATCAGAGCAGCTGATCTGGGAGCTGGCAGGGAGTCAGACGCAGCACTGCTGATGCAGAGCGCTATGATCACTCCTCTGAAACAGTTTATTAACGCCTAAATTAACCTAAAATGTAGAAACCTGCCGGCAGAATATGTTGGCTTTTATTATCCTGCTGCCTGCAGTTTGGATTACCAACCCGAAAAACACCTTCTAGTCGCCGTGAATAGTGGTTAGAGGCTGCTGTTGAAGGTGATTCCCAGTGACAGAGCACCGCTGTCACTGGGAATCACTTTGAAGACAGGATTGTAATATATATATATATATGTATATATATACTACCGTTCAAAGTACAATATTTTTCGAAATATTTAAAATGTATTATTTAATTTTAATTTTAAATTATTTTTGTCTTAGATAAAGACTCTTAATCAAGGTCATTGGGCCCCTAGCGCCCTCTATTGGCCGGCCGCCACTGATTCAATGTTGCTTTGATGTTGAATCAATTATTTTCTTAAACTGACTTTTTTTTCTCCAGCAACTTTCACACGTTTAATGTCAGTGGAATTGCAGCTGGGCTGCTGCTGCCATCACCTTTGTTTATAGATCATGCCCATTTTTAGTGTTTAGTCCCGTTTCTACACATAGGGTCGGACGGTCAAAGGTTTGCGGTATAAAACGTAGCTACAAAGTACGCTAAAAAATGTACACAAACTGACCTATCAACAATGCGTGCTAAAAGGATTTTGGTCTTTAAACGCAAGCTAAATAGCGCCTCTTATCCATTTAGTAATTTTTCTGCAAACAATATACAATATGGGGCGTTTGCACGAAAAAGTGCGTCTTGTGGGAGGAGAACATGTAAATATATAAATTTAGCACTCGCAAAGTGATTTATCAAACCTGAAAGCAATTTTGCTAACGGTATCTGACTCTATATTTAACACGCTTCAAAAGAAGGTGCAAATGGTCTGTATATGTAATTCTCATGCATAATAATGGCAGCGTGTTATTGTCGCAAAGAAGGAGACATCAAAATGAAGCAAGGGAGACGCAGAGATCGCATTTTTTCACTCCGTGAATATATTTTTGGAAATGAACGTAGGAAACTATCATCAAAACATATCGCTTATCCAGCATTGCCATTTGCCATTTGTTGGGGGAACTCCCAATGGATTTGGAGCCAGCCAAGTGAGGGACCCACGCATACTAGGATATCATCAAACTCCCTGTAACGCTAGACTATGGTATCTGGGGATCTCCCACCGCTTTTTCAGAAGTGCTGTCCGAATGCTTCAATCATAGAGTCCTTAGCATTGGGAGCCGGTAGAACCCTCGCACTTCCTCCTGAGCCTCCTCTGTGGAGCAACATGCCAATGTTGCGGGGATGCGTACCAGCAGTACCACCCACAGTCACTCTTGTGAGCCATATTTAGATGCTGTGCATTTTTCTTATTGGTACAAAACAAACACCCGTTTTTGTTTTTTGCAGCAAGACAGTCCAATACCACCTTAGGGAATAAAGGTTGCCAACGTTTTATATATATATATATATATATATATATATATATATATATATATATATATATATATATATATATATATTTGGAGGTGGGGTGTCACTGTAAGATTAAAATTTCTAATGCACTAGTTTGTAGAAAACTAGTGCAAACTACTTTGCCGCAAAACTACAAAACGCCAAGCAAAACCCATCATTTAAATAGGGCGTGCCTCCAACAGTTTTGCACCTGCCACCAGTTACGCAATCGTGCCTTGCCACAAATCACGCCGAACCATGGTTCAGCCCCTCACAAGAAATTCCAGCTTTGCGCAAATTGACTGCACGCAAAATTGGATCTTGATAAATCCGGCCAACAAGTTAAAGGTTCGGTGGAACTCGCCCACTAGTTCAGAGTTCCCTAACATAGAAAGTGATTATAGATCAGTCCTGTGCTCCTCTTGTCTGTTTGCTTCTTTCTCCTTGAACCCCAGTCGGCTTCAGCAGAGGGCCCCTCACACAGAGCCTGCTCCCGCTGCAGGTTTCTTCCTGTTGATATCATTTAGTGAAAGGATAAGTGGAACTAAAGGGTTGTGCAAACTCTAAATATATCATCTATAATACAGCTAGAGCTGTTTAGTGCTGAATCCTCAGCAGGTCCAGTAGTTCAGCATAGATTACCACTACATTAATGGACATGATGAGGTTTCTCTCACACATGGAGCTCTGATGAAACATTTTTATTTCTCAGTAACAGAAAATCTCTACTCTAACATTACTGGTTTTATCACATCTCCCTCTCTGCCGCTCCCAGTGGACCAGATCATCTCCCAGCTCATCATCTCCCAGCAGGTTGCATCACGTTGGCCCCTCACTCAGATTTATTACATGAAACTGGACAGAAAGCAGAAAAATAAACCATCAAGATGCTCTTCAGCCATTTTTTTCAAAGCTGCTTCCATCAGTGATGGAGAGCTGCTGCTGATCCAAGTCCCCGCGGGCGATCCGCCTCTCCTGTCAGCCGGTCCGGAGGTTTCCGTGAAGCTTCCAGCTGACATGCTCGCTGCAGCAATCAGTCCCACCAAACGACAGGAGGATGGAGGTGAGCTGCAGGAGGAGAAAGCTGCAGGTCACATCATCCCTCTGCTCTTCATCCTGAACAACTGTTTACTCTGCTTCATTAAAGGAATAGTACACCCAAAACATGATTAGCCTTCGATTTTCTACTCACCTCATGCTGAACAGTACTCGAGTACTTTTGATATCTCAAATGCATCTGAGAGGCTTCTTGAGGCTTCTGCTGTCCGTCTAGCTGACATTCAAATAATGGAGGTCTATGGCTGCTCGCAGGCAAGAAAGGTCCATAAAAGTTCACAAAAACGTAATAATATTCCTCCATACTGCTCGGCCAATGTATTCCAAGTGTCCTGAGTGGGTAGGCCCAGAATTTACCCGAAACGAAGTCATTTAGAATGTTTTTAGAGCATAAAACAGTAGTGTATAGGATTTCCTGAAAGCGCTCACACGCGCTCATGACGCCAACACTCCCAGGCTGCAGACCAAACCAGATGAAAGTGCTTATTCAGCGCCTGCTCTGACGAGTACGTAAGCCGTGAGGAAGAAGAAATGTGCTGTTTACTCCGTGCAAAAGAAAAGAAACAACGAAAAGAAAATGTCTGAGGACTTCAGTGTTGAGGAAGTTATATGAGTTCTTTGCTGAGCTGGAATGCGAAGCTTTCGCCTGGCCTTGGTCTTCGTCAGCTGGGTCCTCGTGACTCGCGTGGAACGCCAGCTTTCAGGAAATCCTATACACTACTGTTTATGTCTCCTAAAACATTCTAAAATGACTTCGTTTCTAGTAAATTCTGGATGCTACCCACTCAGGACACACTTGGAATACATTGGACGAAAGCAGTATGGAGGAATATTGACACGCTTTTTGTGGACTTTTATGGACCTTTCTGCCCTCGCGCCATAGACCTCCATTATTTGAATGTCAGCAGACAGCAAGAAGCCTCCCAGATCTCCAGATGCATTTGAGATATCAAAAAGTACTCCAGAGTGTTGTTCAGCATGGGGGTGAGTAGGAAAATGAAGGCTAATCATGTTTTGGGTGTACTCATTTCCTTTAAGGTTCATCACAAACTGTAGGGCCTGAAACACCACTGTGACCTGCACTCAGGTGGGAGGGCCTTACCTCTCTATTGTCATTGGTGCACTTTTATTTCCAAGGCTCTTCTTGGATTACTGCCCTCTTCCACAGAAAGCATGGCTTCTTCTGCCCTGAGATCCAACTACGGTGGCTGGGAAGTGCAAACCAACATTACAGAATCTAAAAAACTTTTACAAGTCCCAAAACAAATGATCATTTGAGGAATTGAGGAATTCAACCGGAAAGGGTGGGTACTAACTCCGAGGCTGAACCGGTCTTGTGCGAAATTCTGTTTCTGTCGGGAGCGCGCATTGCAGCCAGAGAGGCATCATTTCATTCTCTTTTAATTATGGTAAATGAAGAGTAAATATGACCAAATCCACAGGATTTGTTGTTGATAGTCAGAGAAATAAACACAGTTAAAGACTTGCAGGTACATGAATTCCTTTCCATGTTATGGAGGGGAACAGATTATTTCTATGCAGCTGAACGTCATGAAGCACGAGACAGATGGACCCAGTTTTTCAAGGAGAGACCGTCAGTAGGAAAGTTTCAAGCACGCTTAATAAAACAAAAACTGAAGTGGAGCTAGTGGGAGAAACACAGGTAAGTGACCACCTATCATCTGACAGAAGATTATCTGAGTTGGACACTTACCGGTTGCCGGTTTTAAGGAATGTCCCCAAGTGCTGCAGTTCCAGAGGACATGCTGGAAGCCGATCCCGGTCAGGGATCCAAAACAGACAGGAACAGACAGAACAGGCAGGGATCCAGATCAGGCAGGAACAGAAACAGGTGGCAGGATCCAGCCTTCCAGGCATCCGCCAGGCTCCCAGGAGGGGTTCAGAGTCTGACTGGGACCAGAAGAAGCATGACCAGGTGGTCACACAGGAACAGACAGGATCAGGTGCAGACAGGCAGGCTCAGTGGAGAAGGTAGCGAGACAGAATGGAGCAGGAACTTTGAAGCAGGACACTAGCTGGTGCACTCCTCCCATGGAGCCAGGCTTACTGGATAAACACTGAACCTCCCCTCATATAGGGCCAAAACCCAGAGGACTCCCTTGGCAGGGGGAGGGCGAGTGGGCTGATCAGGAGCAGACAAACACAAAAACCCTCTTTCCGCTGCTGTTAGGATCCAGGACATGAACCAAGGAACAACAAAACTAACGGACAGACTAACAGAAAGACAAAAAATGATCTGGCCACTGAATGCTAAGGCTGAACTGAATATAAAACAGATGCCTTGCAGCAGAGGAATAAATGTGTTAATTGAGGCAGGAGGGAAGGCTTGACAGGTGAGAGGAATTACTAATTAAGGAGAGAGCAAAACAGGCCAGATCATGACACTAAATCATCCATTCTCGCCTCTCCTCCTCCCATATATTTGGTAAATAAAGAGCAACTGTTTCCAATTTCTCTAAAATTGATATGTGTGATATGTTAAACTAGAAATGTCCTTAATCCAGTAATCTGTCATGTTTTACATTAGAAGGGGATTAACCAGAAATTCTACCCCTCTCATCTTCGCAGGTAGTTTTAATTTGTGTGCCCTGCTATCAGCCAGTTTCCATCCTCTTATATCAGCAATGAAAAATAAAAAATACACTACCTGTTGGAAATCTGTTTGGTGACTGACGTTTATTTCTGTCAGGCTGAAGGGACAAAAGCTGGAGAAATACTGATTCTCTTAGGGTTTAATAAATCAACACAAAACAAGCGTAAGAAGACCTTGTTAATGTATTTATATTACAAATTAGTAAAAAGAGCAACCGATTGAACTGAATGTTACAAAGTTGACGTGATTATATGAGAATTTACTTCACTGAGACAGAGTTCAGCCTCAGGAGTTCGTACCCCCTTTCAAATGATCATTTGTTTTGGGAATTGTAAAAGTGTTTTTCGAATTTTTTTAAATTTGCTTTCTTAAAATGCTATTTGTTTTGAATTTTAACTTGAAAGTGTTTTGTTTATTAATTGTTTGTTTATTTTTATGTAAATTTGTTTTCTGAAATGATAATTTGTTTTTTGAATTTTTTAATGTTGTTTTGCACCTCCTGCCCCCCGTATCTAACCATCAGCTGTTCCTTACCGTTCCTTTTGCCCGCACAGAGCTGGGGAAGAAAGCCTCTCTGGAAATTGAGTTTTTATCTTTAAATGCTTTTAAGTAGAAAGTGAAAGAATTTGAAGCAGCCTCAGTGATCTGTAATTGTTTTAATATATGTTTTTTATATACCTGTCATTTAATTCAATGCATCTCTGTTTCTTATGTAACTTTGCTGCCTCTTGGCCAGCGATCCACTGAAAAAGAGGTTTTTAATCTCGATGGTTTCTTTTTTTTCCTGGTTAAATAAAAATAAAATAAACATCAAGCTGACAGCTCCCGGTCAGCTCGACGGCTCCACACTCAGAAGGTCATTAAAACCCCAAGCTTCTGCAGAAAGCAAACCTCTGTCTGATGATACATGAATGCAGTAAGACCTGTCGAGCTCCAGGACGCTATAGATGGATCGCCTCAGAGAGGAGCTGCTGCAGGTCTGATGATCCTCAGCAGGTTCCTTCCTCTATAACTAAATCGTCTTATTGCAGCAAAAACAAACAATCTGTCTTCAGTTTGCTGCAGCTTCAACACTTAAATTATGCAGCCGCTTTTGGCATTTACTTAATCATATTTAGTTCAATCTGAAAAACTTACACAGAAAGACCTCGGCAGGAAACTTTAGCGCTGAATGTAGCTTTGATATGCATGAAAAAGAGTACAGAACAGGGATGTTCCCCCCCAGGCCTGAAACTGGTGGTGGAGCGGAGATAGATGAAGTTGGTCAGTCTGTAGACTGCTGGTTGGAGAGATCCAGAGGACTGCATGAGCTGACACTAGTCCATCACTGATGGAAACAATGTCCAGGGGACTGTTTTATAGAGCAAGTTACGGGTTTTGATCACTTGCCTACCCCTTACAAATGGAGCCCCCATTTGGGTTTATGAACTAAAAATGTCAGTGCCAGTATCAGCATTAATGCCTCTAAGGTTAGACCAAAGAAAATGTGTTTCTTTCACTCTGAGTGTTTTTCATGAATTCCTCATAGAAGCAACTTTGTGCGTTTATTGTTACATTGAAATAAATGTTTTTACGTTTATTTCAATGTAACAACAAGTTGGCGTTTCTTGTTGTTAAATTGAAATACATTTTTGCCATCAAATTATCCTTTTTTTATGTTCCAAAGGTAATAAGGTCTTGTCCTGGATTCCAAAAAGAAATTTTGATTTTAAAAGTAATTCACTGAAGGCCCTATAAAGAGTTAATTTTCTTTTTGGAACGACTGACCTGAATGACTGAGAATCTTAACCAGAATACTGCCCTCCTTTTTAGGAAAGACATCCTCAGAATAATGCGTGAGTATGAGAAAATGCTTAAGCTGTATAAACCCTCGAACTAAACGCTACTCCGGATATTTTAAATTTGAAACTTGGAAACAAAGTCCAGTTGATTGTTTTTATTTTTATTTTTTGGAATGGCTCACCTGGATGACTGAGAACCTTCTCAAGTATACTGACACTAGCGCTTCACTAGGGGACCTAAAGATGGAAGCCAGGCTTGGATAAACACAGGTTGCATGAAGTTGTCTATGATGAGCAAGCATGAAGCGACAGTGGAGAAGAAAAACTCCCCTTTGGGAAGAAACCTCTGGCAGAACCAGGTTTCAACATGGCGGTCTTCTGCCAGACCGGTTTAGATAAGACAGGTAACGAAGTAAGAGTCTGGGAGGAATGAAACTGTTGAAGCTTTAGCTATAATGATGCTGGAGGGGGGTTGAAACGGGGCAGTCTGAGGCAAAGTCTGACATAGTGCGCACCACTGCCCGCGCCTGGGTAACAGACTGAGATGTGGATTGGGGAGACCCCGTTAAGATTCAGTTTTATTTCTATAGCTCCAATTCGCCATCATGTCATCTCAGGTCACTTTTCCAGTTCACCAGATCATCCAGTCAGATTGATTCTAAAGTTTTTCTATCTAAAGGAAAACCAGCTGATTGCATCGACTCACATTGACTCTTCAGCAATCCTCACACTAAGCATGCTTGTAGCTGAACAGTGGAGAGAAAAAACCCCCTTTGAACAGGAAGAAACCTCCAGCAGAACCAGGCTCAGTGTGAGCGGCCATCTGCTGAGGTGCCCACTGGGGGTTCAAGGAGACAGAAGCAGCATAGAAAAAGAAGCATAGATACAAAAAGGCAACTGTCAACCAGCTCCACAGGCGGCTCCCCTGTCCAGGAAACACACAGCCAGGCAGACGGTGCTCCGAGCCAGCTCCCAAGTCAGAGGATGAAGAGAGCACATCCAGTTAGTCACAGTCAGAGAAACAGGACTACACTGAAAACAGGCCAAGCTCCAACATCTAGAAACAAAGGTGTTGATGGCAGCAGCACAGCCTGATATTTCTCTCCAGGATGGAGTCACAGCCAAACAGGAACAGACCAGATGAAGCTACTATGAGAGAAAAAGCAGAGAGAGCAGAACGCTAGAGATTGAACTAACAGATTCTGCAGAGTGGGAGAATAGAGATAGAATGAAGCAGAATGATGAAACGGTGTCCCTATGTCCTCCAGCAGTCTAAGCCTATAGCAGCAGAACTATAGAGATAGATCAGGATAACCTGAGCCACTCTAACTAGAAGCTTTATCAAAAAGGAAAGTTTTAAGCCTAGCCTTAAAAGTAGACAGGGTGTCTGCCTCACGGACTAAAACTGGTAGTTGGTTCCACAGGAGAGGAGCCTGAGAACTAAAAAGATCTGCCTCCCATTCTACTTTTTAGAAATTCTAGGAACCACTAGTAAACCTGCAGATTGAGAGCCAAGTGCTCTGTTAGGAACATAAGGAACAATCAGATCTCTGATATCAGATGGAGCTTGGCCATTTAAGGCTTTATATGTGAGAAGGAGGATTTTAAATTCTATTCTGGATTTAACAGGAAGCCAATGAAGAGAAGCTGTGATAGGCGAGATATGATCTCTTTTTCATTTTCATCAGAACTCTAGCTGCTGATTGGCCTGTGTTGGTAATGAATTTCTTCAGTTGAACTTCCCCCTATCCTCCATTTACTTTAACACAATTGTTTTATGTCCTACCCTGCTAACATGAAAGTAATTTAAAACGATTTAGTAAATGCATTATTTTTTTCATAGAAGCCTCAAACTGACGTGAAGAAAAGTTTCTACCATCTGAGCTTAAATCAATGTAAAGTTTAAATAATGATCGTCCTGGTGTCTGTGATGACTTTCTGTCAGTTTCAGGATGCAGCAGCTTCCTCCTCTGGCTGCTTCCTGTAACGATCCGTCAGAAACAACAGCAGCAGGAGGGGGAGGGGGGCAGTCTCTGCGCTAAAGATGCTCAGAGGTTCATGCAGAAAGCGATTACTGAGTCTCCATGAGGGAATTGAAGTTCATTTCCGCTCATAAAACTGGACAAAAACACCTAAATCAGGAGGGGTGCCATGGATCCGGTTGGTTCTCCTGCTGTCCTACTTCATTCGTCCCATTTCAGGGGTTTTAATTTGCTCCAACCTCATTTATCGATCGCTCTGAGGGGTTTTCAGATTGTTTCTTCCTGAATATTTTCGTCTTTTAGCCTAAAGCGTTTCAGAAAGAATGACAGACCACATCCAGCATCATAAAAATAAACCCAGACCGGCATTAAAACAAGCTGAATCCAACATGTGATCTGATCCAGATATGTGCTGTTCTCAGAGTTTGGCTGGCTGAGCTGCAGTCGCCTCCGGCTCCTCACTGAGGGGACGGCTGCTGGGTCACACCTCTGTAGGTTCTGTGAGGTAATTAAGTCTGTAAATGTTCAGGAAAAATAAAACTGTTGGGAGGAAGGAGAGGAGCAGGTGGAAGACTGTCTGCTGATCGGTCAAATGATATTTAAGCTGCCTGTTTCCAAATGAAACAACCTGGGTGAAAATCCTCTGAGGCTCTAAAATGAGAAGTGTTGGTAACCACGACGACTGTCGTTCAAATGGCCAAATGGCCTAAAGTCCAAAACCACACTTCTTCCAAAAGTAAAGGGTGATGGAGGAAGTTCTGCTGTAGGAGGAGGAGGTTCTACTGGTGATGGAGGAAGTTCTACTGGTGATGGAGGAGGTTCTACTGGTGATGGAGGAGGTTCTACTGGTGATGGAGGAGGTTCTACTGCTGTAGGAGGAGGTTCTACTGGTGATGGAGGAAGTTCTGCTGCTGTAGGAGGTTCTACTGGTGGTGGAGGAGGTTCTACTGCTGTAGGAGGAGGTTCTACTGGTGATGAAGGAAGTTCTGCTGCAGTAGGAAGAGGTTATACTGGTGATGATGGAATTTCTGCTGCTGTAGGAGGAGGTTCTACTGGTGATGGAGGAGGTTCTACTGCTGTAGGAGGAGGTTATACTGGTGATGATGGAATTTCTGCTGCTGTAGGAGGAGGTTCTACTGGTGATGGAGGAGGTTCTACTGCTGTAGGAGGAGGTTCTACTGGTGATGGAGGAGGTTCTGGTGATGGAGGAGGTTCTGCTGGTGATGGAGGAGGTTCTACTGGTGATGGAGGAGGTTCTACTGCTGTAGGAGGAGGTTATACTGGTGATGATAGAATTTCTGCTGCTGTAGGAGGTTCTACTGGTGATGGAGGAGGTTCTGCTGCTGTAGGAGGTTCTACTGGTGATGGAGGAGGTTCTGCTGCTGTAGGAGGAGGTTCTACTGGTGATGGAGGAGGTTCTACTGGTGATGGAGGAGGTTCTACTGTTCTACTGCTGTAGGAGGAGGTTATACTGGTGATGATAGAATTTCTGCTGCTGTAGGAGGAGGTTCTACTGGTGATGGAGGAGGTTCTACTGGTGATGGAGGAGGTTCTGCTGCTGTAGGAGGTTCTACTGGTGATGGAGGAGGTTCTGCTGCTGTAGGAGGAGGTTCTACTGGTGATGGAGGAAGTTCTGCTACTGTAGGAGGAGGCTCTACTGGTGATGGAGGAGGTTCTGCTGCTGTAGGAGGAGGTTCTACTGGTGATGGAGGAAGTTCTGCTACTGTAGGGAGGAGGTTCTACTGGTGATGGAGGAGGTTCTGCTGCTGTAGGAGGTTCTACTGGTGATGGAGGAAGTTCTGCTGCTGTAGGAGGAGGCTCACCTACTACTGGTGATGGAGCAGGAGGTTCTGCTGCTGTAGGAGGTTCTGAGGTCTCACTGGTGATGGAGGAGGTTCTGCTGCTGTAGGAGGAGGTTCTACTGGTGATGGATAGAAGATTCTCTGCTACCTGTAGGAGGAGGCTCTACTGGTGATGGAGGAGGTCTCTGCTGCTGTAGGAGCCAGGAGGTTCTACTGGTGATGGAGGAAGTTCTGCTGCTGTAGGAGGAGGTTCTACTGGTGATGGAGGAAGTTCTGCTGCTGCCGTGAGGGAGGAGGTTCTACTGGTGATGGAGGAGGTTCTGCCGCTGTCTCACTGGGATGGAGTTTCTACTGGTGATGGAGGAAGTTCCTGCTGCTGTAAGAGGAGGTTCTCACTGGTGATGGAGGAGGTTCTGCTGCTGTAGGAGGAGGTTCTACTGGTGATGGAGGAGGTTCTGCTGCTGTAGGAGGTTCTACTGGTGATGGAGGAAGTTCTGCTGCTGTAGGAGGAGGTTCTACTGGTGATGGAGCTCTGAGGTTCTGCTGCTGTAGGAGGCTTCTACTGGTGATGGAGGAGGTTCCTGCTGCTGTAGGAGGAGGTCTTGGCAGATACTGGTGATGGTTCTACTGGTGGTGGAAGTTCTGCTGCTGTAGGAGGAGGTTCTACTGGTGATGGAGGAGGTTCTGCTGCTGTAGGAGGTTCTACTGGTGATGGAGGAAGTTCTGCTGCTGTAGGAGGAGGTTCTACTGGTGATGTTTTCAGAGACTGAGGAGGTTCTGGTGATGGAGGAGGTTCTACTGAGGGAGGATGGAGGAGGTTCTGCTGCTGTCAGAGGAGGAGTGTTCTACTGGTGATGGAGGAAGTTTCTGCTGTAGGAGGAGGTTCTACTGGTGATGGAGGAAGTTTCTGCTGCAAGGAGGAGGTTCTACTGGTGATGGAGGAAGTTTCTGCTACTTGACCAGACGAGAGAGGCAGGTCTACTGGTGATGGAGGAAGTTTCTGCTGCTCAGGGAGGTCTCACTGGTGATGGAGGAAGTTCTGCTGCTGATAGGAGTATCTCTACTGGTGATGGAGTTTGACCTTCAAGCCAAGTGTGGGGAGGAGGTTCTACTGGTGATGGAGGAGGTTCTGCTGCTGTAGGAGGAGGTTCTACTGGTGATGGAGGAAGTTCTGTCAGGCATTAATATCACATCCCAACTTATTCCTCATGATAATACGCTTTACCAACCAAAACTACATCAATAATTATTAAAAGAGTGAAAATGAGTTTTATTCAGATTAACTGAAGATTAAAAAAAAGACTATACACAGTTTCAGAAAACATGGAGCAACTCTAGAAATATTGGTGCAGAAGGAGCAGATCTAATATTTCTGCTGTTCTCCCTCATCCTGTTGTTCTCCCTCATCCTGGTCTTTTTCTGTCTCTGTGTCTTCCCTTTGCAAGGTAGCAATTATTTGTAGCCCATGGGTGGTCGCACCCTCACGTCTATCTGTCACTGACTTGGGCTACAGTGTAAAAACTATCAGAATCAGAATCAGGTTTATTGCCATTGTTGCTGTGAAGGAGTTCACAAACTAGGATTTTTTGTGGTACAATGCCAAGGTGCAACATGAAACATATAATATGGAATAGGTAAATAAAATTATAAAAATATCTAAAAACTGTGGGTATACGGCATGCAATAAAATAGAATAATATATGCTGTACACTGGTGAAGATAAAAATATGGATATAAAATATAAAAAGTAAAATAGCATCTTACAAGGAGATAACTAGTTTATCAGGTGACCAGTCGGCAAAATGCTTGTTTGGTGCTGCTGAATGAGACAGACATTTTAATGCACAACAAAATGATTTAGTTTCTGATCTGTATATTACCTGGCTAATGGGGCACTGCTGTAGAGAAGCAGCTACTGGTCAGCTGACCGTTCCTGCTATCTGAAGACGTGCTACTGAACTGCTATGATGCGTATTTGCTTCCATCTGGCATGCCCTGCGAGACTGCGGACACCTGTCTTTAGTTCAGAGGCATTGACAAAGGAAGAGAGATACAGTAGGCTGGACCTCGGGTGTGCGCAGGTGCATCAGGAGGTGGCTCATTTCGGGGCATTGTTTCAGTCAGCATTTTTAATGGCTCAGGTTTTCAAAAAGATCATTTCAAAACCAACCTCAGTAAAATATTAATAATAATAATAAAAACGCAGAGAGCCGCAGGTCAAAAGGGCATTTTCATTGATAAAGGGAAAACTTCCTAGTGCTTTAGCACCACCTACTGTCTATGTATGCACGCCCCTGCTCCTAGCAGACATGACGCTGAATCTCTTGCAACTGCAAAACTTCTTTCTTTCTTTTCTTCTCTTTTTCTTTATTCAGGGTGTCTTTCGGGGGGGTGGTAACATCGCTGTGATGCACCTGAGGGGAGCAGCTTTACCATTGATGAATGCATAATGCCCATGAAGTGATGCGAAAAAGCATCATTTCATGGGCGTTACGCTGCCGTGCGTTATGCATAAGTTAGGCTTCGTTGGACAGAAGTTGTAGAAGTGTAGTTCTGCACTCCACCAGTAGGTGGTGACATGTTCACTCAAAGCTTCATGAACTGTGGGGATCGTTGAAGCAATTAGCCCAAATGGTTCAACGAGGCTTTATCACACCATCACTATTTCTCAGTATTTTTGTGTTTTTGTATGTTTGCCTCCGTTTTTCTTCATTAAACCTTCAAGAGCTCATGTCTGCATTTGGGTCCTCTGGGTTGATGATGATGATGATGATGATGATGATGATGATGATGATGGCCTTTTCGATTTTACAGCAACAATGTGCGATTATTTAATTCTATTTTGATAAATGAGCAAACCTTACCCACCAACTGGAAATGTAAACAACATAATAAGTAAAAATCAAAGTCAACATAAAATTAGTTTATGATGGTAGAATCTGCTCAGTTTCAAATTCATCCATTTTCTGCAAAAATTGATTTGTTGAAAAACTCCTCTAATCTCCCTTATTTGTTTTTGTCCCTTTTTGTTCTCACATGCACGATACGCACACACATCCTCCATTCATCCACAGAGTGACTGTAATTTTGTTTTTAAGGGCTGATATGCAGACTAAAGCAGCCCCCCTTTCAGTTTATTAGATTCCCGTTAGTTTCAGCCTTGCATCATCCCCGTCTGTTTGTGCTGCTCTCTGCAGACAGCATCAACAATACTGGCAATTTCTGTGTATTTCACTTTAGCAGAACAGATGAATTTACCTAAATCTCCTTTTTCAAAGCGTAGCAGAGTGCTGCTGTTTGCTGTTTCTAATCATATTTATTCACATGTTCTGTTTAGGTTTCGCCTTTTTGTTCTTTATTGTTTCTCCACAGCTGAGCTCTTGATTTATCTTAATCCATTTCCATTTGTGTTCTTTCTGTCACGCTCATGAGACACATTACTGTATTCTAACCCTAAAGAGAAAAAGAAAAAGAAAAAGGAAAGATCAATTATTTAGTTCAAACAATAAAAGCTAATTTCCACCTGTAGCTCCCTGGCAGGTTGATATTTTCTACATGGAGGTGAAGAGAAAATATCAAGGTGATGATGCAGACGGGTTGCTGGTGTGAAACCCAGGTGTGTCTGTCTCAGTCCCTGTGTCCTTGGGCAACACACTTCTGTACACACAGCGAAGGCAATCCCTCACACTAAGCATGCTTGTAGCGACAGTGGAGAGGAAAAACTCCCATTCAGGAGCAGGTTCTCAGTTCATGTTGGGTTTCAGTGGTTCCTGGTTTGTTCCTGAACATCCATCCATTTTACAGCTCACTATGGTCCCCAGTCCATCTCAGGGAAACACAGAGACCTACAATACAAACAGCCATTCACAGTCACACCTAAGGAGAATTAGGAGAAGTCAATTCAACCGTTGCATTTCCAAATTCTCCCGAGTGGTGCCCGACTTTACAGTGAATAAAGTGAAGATTGATTGAATTATCAAAGGGGCGGAGATTGTTGTTGAGGAGGAAAGTTTGCAAGCCAGTTTGATTGTGGCGGTTTGCCGGAAGCATCTTGCTAACCAGTTAGCATCTTAGTGCTAGCAGGTTCCCAATGGGAAATTCCATTGGGACCAAGTAGCACTAAATTGGTGACTTAGAAGCGGCGCTGTCAAGGAGCGCTATGGACAGAGGAAACATGCAAGAGGAGGAGAGTTTAGTGTCGGAGGTGGGTGGATGAGTCTCCTCCGTCATCCATTTTTTTATTTAGAGAGGAGGAAGCGGGGGGCGAAGATGTTGTGGAAGAGGGACGCCAGGGCGGCAGAAGCTTGGTTTGGTGTAGAAGGCTTCCAGCCGTACATGTTTGAGCCCTTGCCTCGCATAGCGCTACTTTCCAGTTCTGTTAGCTCGCCTGCAGAAGACACAGGCGTCCATCCCCGTGAACACTGGGGCGCAACTCAATGGAAAGGAAAGGATTCTGATTTCAACCGTTGCGTATTATATTAGCTCGCGACATATGAATCAAGATGCTATGACCGAAAACATTTGATTGACAGATAACCGTTGATATATGATTGGCCAAATTTAGATGTTCAGGCTGGCGTAGAACTAACTGGCCTGCAGAAGATAACGAAAAATAACACAGATTTTAAGACAGGATTTTTTTTCTTTTTATATAAATTTTCTAACTTTTGGGACAATATGGTCTGATAAAGAGTATATTTATATAAATGTTTAAAGCCAGAATTATTTGAAATTTAAAATATGGCTTCCCTGTGACTTTAATGTAAAGATCATGTTTCTTGACTTTGGAGGGAAAGGTGGAGTACCCAGAGAGAATCGCTAATGCTCAGGAGGAAAACATGCAAAAAACAAAAGACCCTGGGAAGGCCTGGAATCCGAACTAAGAACCTCCTTGCTTGCAAGGCAGCAGTGCTGTCCTGTTCCTGAACATCATGCCCATAATCCTTTCATCAAACAGGTTAAACGGTTTAACTTTTTTACATTTATTATCTGTATTCATGGAGGGTTTTATCAACACACTTCTATCCTCAGATATTCTCTGAAGGATGTTCTGATGCTTTTCATCTTAGATATTTTCTCTTTTCAAGATGTTTGTCATCAAATGTTACCTCTGGACCTAAAAGTCCAGCTTCTGAGCTAAAGCTGAAGGTGAGCAACGTTTCCTGCAGCCTCTCTGTTCCTTCATCTCAAACTGAGAAGACCATGAAGCTGCAGCCCAGCAGCTGCAGATGGAAAGCTGCAGTGAAGCGTGAAGAAAATGAAGCCCCAGACTGATGGACGGACGGCTGAGAGGCTGAGATGATGGACAGAAGCAGGTTTCAGAGAAAATATTAATGATCTGCTGCTGCTTTGAAATCTCTTTTTATGAAAACGATTTATTTTGGCTTTCGCTCAGATTTCTAATATAGTTTCCAGCTTCACTTGAGCTGCAGCGAAGCAACAAAGTGGATTTGGGAGATGTAATCTGTTTATTTCTCACGGTGAAGACACACAGAGGCAGAGTCACGTTTTCTGCTTTCATACGTTCGTCTTCCTGTCTGGACAGAATCATCTTTGAGATTTTGTTTTGAATCAAGCGACAGTCTGTTATAATCTGTGGAGTCAAAGCTAGAGGGACATGAAGGACATGAAGATTAGAGCATTGAAATTGTCTCCGGATCTGTTCTCCACTGAGAACCTGTGCTTAGTTCTCATAAGCAGGTGGAGGAACAGAACTAAAGAAACTGAAACTCAGAGAACTATCACCGTTTTTCAGCTCACAAGAACACAAGTACGGACTCGTGTTCTCACCAAGTATGTTCTTGAAAAGAACACAGGAAAGTCTGCACCTCGGGGAGAAAGGGAGCACGCAGCATAAATATGGGTCAACTGGAACAGGAGCGTTCTGATCGGGTAGATGGATGGCCACACTGAGCCTGGTTCTGCTGGAGGTTTCTTCCCGTTGAAAGGGAGTTTTTCTTCCCCCTCTCCACTGCGTCGCCATGCTGTAAGCATGCCGAGTGTGAGGGATCAAGCTGGTTAGTCAATGAGCTCGATGCAATCTACTGAGTGCTTATGATCTTTGGCTTCTCAATAAGATCAATCTTATTTATAAAGAATCCCATAAAATCATTTCTGCTAAGAGCAGGTGTGGAATGGACGGTTCAACAGAGCTATGGCTCTGGATGAGTTTGGCAACTGTGATTAAAAAGAAATCTAGGATTATTCGTATTCTCCTCTATTAATGAGGACAAGTATGCTAGTTCTTGCTTTAATGACATGATATGAATTGGAGCTATAGAAATAACCCTGAATTGAATTGAATTGATGACATCACCACATATGCTCAGGTCGTCTGGAGCTGCGAGCCATTCTCCCGTCGAGCACACAACTTGTGATAATAATCAATTTTACTTTTTCCCTCTTTATTGGGGGGAATTCAGTTGCAGCAAACACAGCAAAGCATATATAAGATTTAGCTTCAACATTACAGTATATGCTACTAGGTGTTGGTGTGTGTCATAAAGTGTGATAAAGTTCAGAGGGTGTGAATACTTTCAGGTATACAAATAACCAACGGTCTGCAAATTTAAAAAGCATCCCTGCTGCAAAACCCCAAATCTATAAGGTAAGGACCTTTCATTTGATCCGGGTCTGTTGGAACAGAGATGCACCTAAAAGTTGCACCACACTAGATCCAGAGGACTGGAGTTTATTTATGTGGTTTCAAATTCCTGGAAGATGGAAGTCCAGCTTGGATAACACAGGTTGAGAGAGAAACCTGTCCATGATGAGCAAGATTGAAGCGACAGTGGAGAGGAAAAAACTTCCCCCGCTGGGAAGAAACCCTGGCAGAACCAGGTTCAACATGGCGGTCTTCTGCCGGACTGGTTAAGAGGAGACAGGGAATGCAGTGAGAGTCCGGGAGGAATGATGCTCTGATGAAGTTTTAGCTACGATGGTGGAGGAGGGGCTGGAGGGGGAAGGAAACGCTGTCATCTGAATGAAGTCATCGCCTGCGCACCAGGCAGCAGACAAGTTGCGGACTCCTTGTCAGGACTCCTGTCTTTGTGTTCCTGTGTTTTGCCCCTTCCTCCACCACAGGAGGCTTTTCCTGACTTGGTCCGCCTCCCCACACACCTGCTGATGGCTTCCTTAAACGGAGCCGCTTCTAAGCTGCTGACTGCCACTACCCCCACGCCAGAGTGTTTGCCAGTTTAGGCACTTCCAGCTAAGTTGAGCTCGTGCTGAATCAAATCGGAGTTCTTGTCAACCTTAGTTTAACTTTGTTTTTGTCTTTGCCTCTCGGCAGGAGGTCATCCTGCAAACTGGATTTCTTGGACCTTCTCTCCCTGGAAGGATCATCTGAACTTCAAACTGAGCTGGGGTTCAGACAGGAGGTTTGGATCCATTTTCCCCAAGAGATCATTTGAGCTTCACATTGAGAAAGGGATTATTCTCCACTACGACCCGTTCAAGTACCGCAGGAAATCTGAGCGGCAGTCAGTTTCTCCGTTCACCAACTAACAACCACATTCTGGGTAAACCCTGTTCTGCCCTCCACCGAATCAGACAAACTGAAACCACGGCACACAGACAGGAGTCAAGGAAACAACAACTTCACTCGAAACGTGAGTCGACAACCAAATCCTCTTCTCCAAGTTCTCGAGTCAAATTCCCCACTGAGCCTGAACTAACCGCTGTGTCTTCCCCTCACTTTTCAGTTCCGGTTGAGCAGCATTCAGAGCAACACTTCTCCCTCTGTTAACTTCTTCAATATAACCCGTTAAACCTTTTCCCTGGTCTCCGTGTTCGATTTTCTGCATTTGGGTCTGAACTTTGTAAAATCATGACAGGGCTTTTAAGATGAACTTTGAATGCTGATTGGCTTTCATGGAGGTGAGGCTCAAAGCTGATTGGCTGTGTCGCAAGTGGAAGGAAAGCAATCAGTTTCTTCAGTTGAACTTCCACCTGTACATTATTGTGAATGTATCAGTGTTATCTTTCTATACACACATATATATATATAATGCTATATGCTTGTATTAAACAAAAGGCACGAAGGCGCTTTAACTCCTGGTTTGCTGTCTCTCCAAGCCAAAACATGCAGCTTATAAAAACCACATAACATAAAAAGTGAAGCAAGTAGAAATGAGAGGCTGTAAAATTAATGATTTGCGCCCCTTTAAAGCCAACACCATGTGTAAAAGTGTAATATTCATGAACACTGTCTGTTTTAGCAAAAAAATGTCTGTTTGAACTCAGAGAAACTTTGACACTCTGAGCTCAGCTGGAAAACGACTCGTCGGGGCTCCATTCGGACTTTCCGCTGCTCATATTAAAAGTTTTCTGCCTCCGTGGGGAACCGGGTCTCTGTCACGGATCTGTGAAGCTCACAAAGCTCCAACTCTGTCAGAGGTTGGGGGTTTAAATCCCCTGGGGTTTGTCTGGATGAGAGGTTGAGCTGAACAACAGATGTTTCTGCCTCTTACAGCAGAGCAGCAGCAGCACCAGGACAAACGGGGAGGCTGAGCCGAACAGAACCACCCGCTGATCAGAACCAAGCTGGGCTGTTGCTCCGTCTGCTGTTTCCTAACGATTCAGAAGCTTAAGGTGTTTAAATGAGGAATCAGAAAGCAGAACCATCGGTCTCACTTCTACTGGCAGAACAATCTGAGGAGGGATTATCTCCTCAGGAATAAAAGCAACTAAACAGTCTGTCTGTCATCTGAGGATTTATGCAGCAAAGAATAAATAAAATCTACAGAATCTTTAACAGTTTTTAAAAGAATAAACGTTAACGGAGTCATAACCTGATATTTCATTTGTATAATCCTTCTGAAATTACCTTTAGATTCATTTTCAATAATATGTAGGAGGAAAGAAAATTAATAGAGCTCATTCAGCTAACGTTAGCGTTGTATTAGTTTCCAGGAAAGACGTAAATCCAGGAAGAGGACCAATAGAACGCTCTAGAGGGTTCTTCAGGTTGTGGAGCTGGTTGACAGTTGCCTTTTGTGTCAATGTGTGGCCTCTGTGGTTCTGGTGGCTTCTCTCAGTGTGGCAATGGATGACATGAGCGCGAGTTTGCATCAGTTGTTTTTCTTTAATTCTCCATCTGCATTTCACATAATGGGCATCGAGGTAAAGTCAGTCTCTAGCATAAACATGCTCCTCAACAGTGATCCTTATGGCTCTGAGGATCACCCATAATACAGTAATCAAAATAAAATCATTGAAAATTACAGTGATCGCATAGTGGATTTAGTTTACACTAAAGGAAAAACCAGCGAGTATCATTTTTTTAAAGAAAGTAAAACAATTGACTAAAATGCTCTGAAAAATAAAATAAAATGCTGACATTTTATTTACTGGATGCCATTTTTATATTTAAGTTTATAACTCACAGCAGGATCGTCAAACTTTCTCCTCTTCTTCCAAGCGGGGATTAAGCAGGCGGAGCAGATGGAGGGATATTTTTCTCCTCCTTCTTTATCTGCACAGAAACAAACAGTCAAACAGAAGATGACATTTAAATGTAATACACGTTTCTTCTGCTTCTCAGTGAGAATTGGTCGAGAAAAACACCTTGCTGGAGCACAGGATAGCTGGCGAGGTTTACCGCATCCCATACATGTCAGGCAGGGTGGTGGAGGAGTGATGATCTGGGCCAGGTTTACAGCCACGGACCCAAAATGCAGAGAACCACTCAGAGAGCAAGGCAAAACTTTGAACAGGTTTATTGTGGTGAGGGTTGAGGGGTTGGATCTGCTACTCAGAGGGCTGGTGAACTGGAACTGGAAGGGAGGAGGGAAGGTCACAGAGGTGAGTTCAGGTACCGTGGGAATCTTGGATGCCATATGGATAATTCTAGTGAGGACTCGCACGTTTGGGAGGGACTACCTTTCTCAGAAGCGAGATCCAGTCTGTGTGGGTTGACCTAGTGAAGAGGGGACTCGTTGGAGAGTGGACAGGCAGACACACGTTGGACCCAGAGGAGTATGAGAGGACTGTCACTCGGTATCCAAAGTTGAGAGCGGAACTTCAATGCGGGGGTTTTATCCACTACTCAGTATGAGAGACTCAAAACCTGTGAAATCCTCCCAGGGGGGTTAGCAGGATTGGCCGTAGCTTATATCCAGATGGGGGTCCCGAGAAATCCCAAGAATCAGAATATATCCTACAACATGGCCCTATACTTACTTAGCAACAAATAATTTAAAAGGTCAGTTTTTGAGAGTCTTAGAAAAATAAATGCCTTATTCGTACGCAATTAGATGATGTATGAGGAGGTTTGGCATAAATAGAGAACATCTGTATAAACATTCTTTGATGCAAATCAGCACACGTGAATTCCAGTAAGAAAGAAAGCTTTCATTACGATATCCTATTGGCATTGCAGTGACGTGCATGCAGTGGTCACAGAGAAACTACCAAATACCGAGGAGTTTCCAGCAGGAGATGAGGCTGAAGGTTGGGGGAATAACTGAGATTGTGGCCCGATGCATTGCTGAATGTATGAAGTGTTTAAGACAGCTGTAGGTAGTTTTGTAAATAAATGTTTCCCCCCTCCGGATGATAGATGGTGTGAATGAAGTGGCGCTTCTTTTTCATAAGAGGGAATTGTTCTACATGAGCTTCCATAAAGGCCAAACATCCAGGTTGCAGGATGATTTCCTGCCGAAAAGGCAAAGACAAAAACAAGGTTAGGCTCAATAAAACAAAGACTCAGAACTCAGCTAAACTAAGCTTGGTTAGAGTACCCAAAACTGGCAAACACTCTGCCCGAGGTAGTGACAGTCCACTGCTTAAAGGAATAGTACACCCAAAACATGATTAGCCTTCATTTTCTAC